>APFE031476085.1:0-41271 GCA_000404065.3 Pinus taeda | reverse complement strand
GGGCTGATTTGGATCTGATTATACCCGTTGAACCCATCTAGGAAAGAGAAGAACTTCTTCCCTGCCAGTCCATCCAACACTTGATCTATGAAAGGCAAAGGGAAGTGGTCTTTCTTGGTGTCTTTGTTCAGTTCTCTGTAGTCTACATAGATTCTCCACTTCCCATTTTTCTTGGGTAACAACACCAGAGGAGAAACCTATTCGCTGTCCGAGATGGGGTAGATGAATCCTGCATCCAACAATTTTTGCAATTCTTCTTTAACGATGTCCTTAAGGGCCGGATTCATTCTCCTCTGAGGCTGCCTGACTGGCTTACAATCCTCTTTAATGTAAATATGATGGGTAGACCAAAGGATGGACTCCTTTCATTTCCTTATAGCTCCAGGCAAAAGCCTCCAAATGGCAGTTCAATAGGCTACATAACTCTTTTTCTTGAGAGGGAGAGAGAGAGGAACTGATCTTTAAAGTTATTTTAGGGCCAAACTCCACATTCTTAACTCTGGGAGAGGTCGGATCAATCACACAGAGGTCCACTAAAGCACTGGCTTGGGTATCTTCCACCAACTCTTCTAAGGATAGTGCACCGGGAGGAGGATTTTGGATTAAGTTCTCAATCAAGTCATCCTCGGTTTGAGGACCTCCCCTAGTGGCCTCTACTGTGCAAAATGGTGCAGAGTAGACCTCGTCCTCATCTCCTTCTTCCAACTAGAGTGGTAAGTCATGTTCTAGCAGAGGTTGGGTAGGAGGGTATAGGACCAGCTGTTTGGACATAGGCCCATTCTTGATGGTCATGCTTCCAGCTCGACAGCTGATGTAAGCATTCGCAGTAGCTAGCCAAGGCCTTCCCAAAATGAGGGGGTATCCAGTGAGTTTTTCCTTTGTCTGAAGGACCAAGAAGTCTGCAAGGTACTCCCAAGAGTCAATAGAGACCAGGACATCTTCCACAATCCCTTCGAGAGTCATGGTGGAGCAGTCTGCCAACTGCAGTACTGCCGAGGTCTTCCTTAAGGAACTCTGAAGGTTGAATTTAAGCATAGTGTCCCTGGTCATCTCATTAATGGCAACCCCTAGATCAATCAAGGTGTGGGGGATGATGGTGCCATTGTTGTGAACATCAACTACAGGACTCCCAGGGTCCAAATACTTTGGATAGATTACTTGCCCCAACATAAGATTGGATAGTTGTCCTATGACATTGATAGTTGAGGCATCTCTCTTTCGCCTGCCTGGGTGCCTGAAACACTTCTCCTTAATCAATTTGTTGTATATCGATACATCTTTTATGGCCTGGAGAAGTGGTATTTTCACACACAACTGCTTGAGTTGTCCCAGAAGCTCAGTCTCCTCTGGGTTGGGTTGCGTGCTTACCGTTAGTCGCTTAGGAAAGGGTGGAATGGCCTTGGGTTCACTTTCCTATTTCTCTTCCTCCTCCTCTAGGGGAGGAGGTTGGTGCTGTTAGCCTCCTATTGCAATAGGGGTTCATATTTCATGATTGATGGTTTGCATGCCAAATATGTCATCTTTTTATTACTGCAAAGGTTCCATATTTCTAGAGAGTTTCATTTGGATAAGTCATTCAAATTTTGAAGAGTTGTTCAGTCAAGGGAAGGTCAAACAGTTTAAACTTGGCTTCCCCGGGTTTCAATTGCTTGCTTTAGAATATAGAGATGAATATCTGGCCCAACAAGCTGAAAACTTGGCGGATTGGTAAATAGGTAGAGAAACCAGGGCACTCATCAGCTTAATCTGAGCCCTGGAAGAGACAAGGATCGATTTAGATAGGAGGATAGCTGAAAGAAAGGTTGAAAGGCTGGGTATGCTAGTTCAAGGGTACCCAAACCAAAAGAAGAAAAAATGTTAGAGAGTAGGCCGGGTAGGTAGCATTGTGGTGGAAGAATCATGACTTGGGATCCGTTTCATTTTATGTTCTCAAGTGCCATATCCGTTCGCATCTCAAGCATAAGGTAGTTTCCATTTGGAGGAGCTCAAGCGGGGCATGTCTGAATTTCCCTTCTTCCCTCAAAACACTCGCTAACTTCCCCTAATCCGCTTAAAAAGTCATGTTTTCCCTTCAAAAGCCTAAGATTCCTATCCTTAGCACTCTCTGATCAAATTACATATTAACTTCTAACTTATTATCTAAATCCCAGTTATTTTTCCCTCCCCATACTAAAAACATATACGAGATCCCCCTAAATACATATCCCCTCCATTGGTTGAAATATAACCATAATTAGCTCAACATTTTCTGCTACTACTACAAGGGACTATTAACATTTAGTCCTGTTTTAGATGGTTGTGAAAGAGATGATGCTAAATCAAAGCAGCTCTTCTCAATGTTATAAAAGTCAGGGACAGAAAGATAGAGGAGCTCAAAAGAAAAATGAAGTGCTCTCTGCAGAGAAAATTGCCATAGTCAATTCCATCAAAGTGCATGAAGACAAAATTTCAAGGCTTGTGGAGGAGAGTGAAAATAACAATTTGGCTCTTCAGCAGGCATGCACTAAATTGGAACTTGCAGATTCAAAATTAGATGACCGAGACAGAGATATTGCAGAATTGCAACATAAATTAAAAACAAGTAGATGTGCTTCACCAAGAATTATCAGATACAAAGAAAGAAAAATGCAACAATTGGAGATTTTTCTTGGTGAAGGCAGGTCATGCATTCAAGAGAAGGAAAAAAAGATATATGAATTTGAGATTGCAGTTGAAAAGCTTAGGGACAAGGTCTTATTGATCAAACAAGAGTTGGCTGAAAAATAGCACACAAAAGATTGCTCTTGTGTCATCTCAGCACTTAGTCAAACAATCACATGCTGAATCTAACAAACGCCAAACAGAAGACACAGATTCTATTCCAGTTAGCAAGAAACGAGGAGTTGAGAGCTTTAATACATAATCCTTATTGCAAAGGGATAGCCCATTAGTGGCATCAGAAGCAGACAAGGGTGATATTTGTGCGGCATCACAACAGATGGATATCCGTTTTCATTCAAGAGATGGTCCACAAAATATTCCTCAAACAGGAAAAGTTGATTGTGGGGGTACCATCCTGTTGCAGGATAAGGGCAGTTCCCAAAGATTTTTATGTAAGGACAATGCATCAAACACATTGTGTTGCAAACAATCATCTTCCTCTATGGCACAGGTATCGTCATCTCTTTCATCATCTGTCTCAAAGATGCAATCATTAGACAAGTCTTAGGATCCATTACCACCATTTCTGGTTTCTTCCAGGCCAGCTGCTTCAGCTAAAGATCAAAGAACCTCTAAAGGAATCAAAGAGGGTGGAAATAGGAGTGGGAAGTCATCATCACATGACAATCCCTCTGAATTAAAAGCGAAAGCGTAAAAAAAAAAAGAAAAAAAAGAAGAAGGGATTTGGTACCAGCTATTAGTATGAAGGACATGGAAAGAACAAAAAACAATGCAAAATTGATAAAGGGAAATACAGAGGGGTTTGAGCCGGTTAACAATACAAAAGATTCAAGTTCTCTGGAAGTGGAAAAAGTGGATTGTAGAGAGATAATGCCAAAGGTGAAGTCTACAGGTTTGTCAAGTAAAGAGGTTAAAATTGGATAAAAATGACTGTAATGACTCCATATCTCTTAATGATGTTTTCAAAAGGTCATATTCAGTTCGTGATAACCACCAAATATTGGCATCAAGCAATGTGGTTTGTATTCCTAGAACTGAGGGGCAGAGCAATTATGCTAGTATTGAGAAAGTTCAGATGAAAACCTTGCATCGTCAAAGAATTAACCAATAATCCACTGGATGTCTACCTGATATAGTGGCTCCTTTTTCAGACCAGCTTAATTCAGGAGAAAATAATAGAACGATAACAAAGGATGATATAGACAAAGTTTTGTCATGGTATGCTGAGCAAAAATCGTACTATTATCAAAATCAAATGATTTTCCTCTGCCTCCAATGAAACCTCTGCCTCAATCTTAAGGAGATCTCCCTTTACCAGAGACTTCAATTCCCGACCTGTTTTTTGTGTATAGCTGTCTCAGAAGGTTCAACAATTTGTTATTTTTAAAGCCCTTCAGTATTGATGAAGACAGTGCGCATACACATATGAAAGTGTGCACACAGAGTGCGCATACACATCTGAAAGTGTGCACACACAGTGCACATACACATCTGAAAGTGCGCACACACAGTGCGCATACACATCTGAAAAATACGCACACACAGTGCGCATACACATCTGAAAAATGCGCATTTATCTTCTAAAAAGCAGTGAGGTGCCACCTACAAACACTTTCAGCTAAGGACAATGAGAAGGCATCAAAATTTTTAAAGCAAACTTGATGGCAATCTCCTAGAGGCAATAACATGGACGGTTTATTTTTTTGTAATCGTATCAGGGAGCCTGAGGTACAAGACATATTTTCAAGCCACTCTGGATTCGGCTTCATTTAAAAATTTTCAAATTCAGGATGATTTCCAAAGAGATATGAGGATCAAATATCCAGTAATCAGCATCATCGCTTCAGGGAACTCCCAAACAAGCCAATTCAATTCTGGATCAGGTCAGCTAAGGCAAAATTAAATGAGTCCGTCGATTACCTACCAGCATAGAGAAACTATTAAGCTATCCTATTGAAGTTCTTGAGTTACTATAGCAAAATTAGATCACAAATTGTTTGCTCGACTTAGTGCTCTGTACGATTTGCAAATCACTGAGCGATATAAATTGTGATCTCTCAAAATACTTTGAACTTCAAACAAAGCAAGAAGCGATATCATCGCCATACTCAGCACCAAATTCAAGAGATAGAAATGTTTTCTAAAAAAGAATGCCTGCACCCAGATGCCAAGCAAAGAAAGGAGCTCAGTAGAGAAATTGGCCTGGAAACTTCTGCAAGTAAAATTTGGTTCCAGAATAAACGCACTCAGATGAAGACTCAGCATGAGCGCCATGAGAACACTCAGAGGAGATCAGAGAATGAGAAACTCAGATCAGGGAATATGCGGTACAGAGAGGCACTAAACAACGCCTGCTCTGTTTTTTTTTTAAATATCTGAAGGTGCTTGTTGTGTCACAGCCAGATGAACAAATCTAATACACCTGGAGGTTGTATTAATGTTTTCACAGGAGATAAGAGAGGGGCGCTTGAACAGTTTGAAGTGTTTTTAGAGGAAAGTGAATGCCTGATATGACAGCGAAGAAACATCAACAAACCGACAGAGTATCAGTGATGAATATCAGCAGGGGACTTTAAAACACGAAGCTGGATGGCAGCAAAGGGATAGTGCAAAGAGAAATAGAGCAGCTCAGAGCCATCAAAGCTCACCAGCGCATATTAAAATATCTCGAAGCCACTTAAAAGCAGCAGAACCGCCTGAAAGATACAGACAAGAGGATTCAAAGCGCAGCCCTCAGTTACATGACTTAAGCTGCCAGCTGCCTCAGCGCAACTGTTTTTAGATAATTATGTATTAATTCCCAGCCCAACGATGAGTTAAAGACATTTATTTCATAGATATTTTTTCCAGATATTATCTAGAGATATTTGTTTGATATTTTCCCTATGACACCTGTTCAAGGGAAGGCTGTAAATCTTTCACTATATAAACCACCCCATAGTCAGTCTTGAGGGGCGGGAGAAACAAGTAAGAATAGGTCGATAGACTCTGATAGAGATTGGTTATGTACATCTGATACGATTTTCCTTAATCAAAGAATGCGGAAGTTTTTTTGGAAAATGGACTGTGTGCTATGTTTTAATGTTTGAAGGGGGCCTTACGGAATTCTAAAGCTGCAACATAATTCAATAAGTGCCTCTCATCTCTGTTTTTTTTCTTTATGTTTTATGCTCATGATATGCTCATATCGCCATCTAAATAGCAGATAGAAATATTAGTCTAGAATTTGCTGAGCCACACTCTATGCTCAAGGTTTGCTATTTCTTTATGTTTTTCTTCTGAACTGGTAATGAATGTTGATTCCCTTTGCCTCTTATCTCAGTGAATCCGCCCATGTTCTAGCACTTATGCAATAAATTTTTATCAACTCCTAGACAGAGCTTTTTTCACCTCCATGCTGATATGCTAAAATAAAGAGGTTTTTTTTGTGTGCTTCTCATCTCCTTAAAACTTCCAATCCAGCTGGTTGATTTACTACACTCCATACCTGCGCTGTATTATTGAAAATTTGTTGGTTGAGAGATCAAAGATTATTCAAAGGATCAGATAATGGACTGTCTACTATGCTTTCCTTTTTTTTTTAAATGTTGAAGGATGATCAACAAATTCTCACGCTGTCATATGGACTAATAAAACATCTCTTGTCTTTGTAATATCAGTTCACATATATTGGTTTCATTATCACTATTTTCGATTGCAGAAAGGACTAAATCTACAATTGGCCTTACAACAATTTACACTAAATTTTTGCAAACGTTCTATATGTTTTTGTTCTGACTAAGAGCTTTAATATGAATACCTCATGGAGCATATTAGTTCTTTGTCACCCATGTACGATTGTTATTTAGGAATTCTTAATTGTTCCTAGATAGAATCCATTCACTATTTTCGATTGCAGAAAGGAGGACTAATCTACAATTGGCCTTACAATAATTCACACTAAATTTTTGCAAACGTTCTATATGTTTTTTGTTCTGACTAAGAGCTTTAATATGAATATGTCATGGAGCATATTAGTTCTTTGTGACCCATGTATGATTGTTATTTAGGAAATCTTAATTGTTCCTAGATAGAATCCATCCACCTTACCTCGGTCAGCCAGATCAACGATATCTTAGTTGCCTTACATCTCTGACCTCCACTTCATCCTTTTTTAGCCCGAATAATTGTTTCATGAGCAGCTATCTGCTCCATATCCCCCTCGTGACCAAGAAAAACACACCAGCAGTCCCACTCCTCTGACTCCACGCCCAATGGTTTGAAATTCATCGCACGATGTATTACCTCTCTGCTCAAAGCCATTCTCTTTCCCACCAAAAAACAAAACCCCTTGTACTCAATAACTAGCCCAAGATCACCCTAAACAAAGCTAAATTACGAAGAGAGAGCCCTCTCTGATTGCAGGTAGGCTAGGACCCGCAGTCCAAAGATTGGTCTGGTGTTACCTCGGCCGTATCCCTTAAGGAGCCAAGGGACAACCTGATTGTTAACATAATGGCGACTCCACTGGGGAGCTTTTGAAATAACTTCAACTATCAAATTGGAAGCTGGCTCCCAAAAAGCATTCACATAATACAAGGTCTAATCCAGACCCAAAGCCCCCAGCTACTTCTGAAAATCCAAATTTAATCCCTAGAAACCTCAGGAAGATAGAGCAAAGAGAAGATTTAGCTGATTCTAGTCCTGAGAAAGTTCAGCCAAGCAGCGGTTCAACCCCTGTCAAAGTTCTTTTTCACTCATCCCCTGTTTTCCCTACTTCATCATCTACCTCACCATCCACCTCGTCCATACCTCCGTTCACTGCACATACTACCACTACAACTCCCATTATCACAGTTGTTCCAATTGTTCCATTCATCCCTGCAGTTCTACTCGTCCCTGTAAATATGGCTAATAGATATGCCCCTTTGCAGCTACCTGGAAACCCCAGGGCCATGCCTCAGGACTACCAGACTAAGATAATTTATTTTGATGGCACCAGTGCCTGCACGACCCTTCAGCATACAAAGAAAATGCAAGATTACTTTGAGAGCTATGAAATCGACGACAATAGTGTGAGGATGAGGATTTTTGTCCAAAGTTTGACAGGTGATGTCAGACCTTGGTTTAGAGCACTCCCAGCCAATTCTGTAGCAAATCCAGAAGTCTTATACTACACATTTATCAATAAATGGGAGAAGAAGAAAGACCCATTGCACATATTGTCCGAATACGACACCATTAAAAGAGGCCCTCAGGAGGCTGTGTTAGACTACTGCGCAAGGTTTAACAATGTCTACAATGCAATCCCATGGAACCTTAGGCCTCCACTTGATATTGCTTTATATAAATTCCCCGATGGATTTGATTCTAACATGGCTTATCAGTTAAGAGAACTAGCCCCTCAAAGCCTGGCAGAGATGCAAGACGTTGCTGTGAGCGTAGAGGCAAACTTAATTGACAAGAGAAATAGAGCGAGATCCGAAAGAAGAACCACCTTTAAAGAGGAACCTTCAGCCCTAGACCGAAAACTCGATGCTGTTCTCAGTGGCATGCACAGACTAGGAGATAGAATAGTAATGGTTGAGAGAAAGTCTACGTGGGATGCACCACAAGCCAACACTATTAGGAACCCAAATTTTAGGAAAACTCACAACCCAAACGTCGGACGATCTAGACCAGATCATGATATAAGACCTCCGTTCCAAGAGAACTACATGGAGGCATCGACATCTAGCGAGCCATTAGAAGATACTCATATAAACTGGGTGGGCTCAAAGAGTGAACAACAGGTTTTCTTAACACAAGAAGACTGCGATCTTATCCAACAAAACCAAGCTAATCAAGACTTTGGTGAATTTCAGCCTCAAACCAGAGAGTCTTTTGACTTCAAACAACGCTATGACTCTGCTGTGTATGAAGTGCACAAGCAATACAAGCTAAGGAATAGAACAATTGATGTGCCTGAGCTCGTCAAACAAAAGCAAACAAAACAACCCAAGAAGATTAAAGGCATGATTTTTATTACAGAACCAGCTGATGACACGATCCCAAACCTGTAGGAAGTAACTGTGGAAGACATAACAGACATGCAGTCTGCTAATGATCAACCTTTGCTATCTTTCCCCACAAAAGAAAATTTGAATAGCACTCCGCAAAACCTTCCCAAAACAGAGATACCACAAGGTATCACTCACCATAACACTAATAATCAGGAGGAAATCACAGAAAATACACTTGAAAGGGGGAAATCAGCTACCACCAACACAAAGACTCCATTGGAAAAACCATTTAACTTAGAAGCAGAAATAAGCAAGCTCAAAATTTCCATCCCCCTCTCTGAGCTTGCCAAACACGAGGTGTATAAGCAACAAATCCAAAAAATAATTCAAATGCCAGAGACCAAAGATGATGTCAATGTCTTAGATGATACACCTGAGCTATTATTCGGTCCTGAAGTTAACAGAAAACCAGCATATGGAGCTGTTCTGCCCTTTTATGTAAGCCTGCATATACACGACAAGGTTTTGCACAATGCTATGTTTGATTCAGGGGCCTCACACAATCTTATGCCCAAAGCAGTAATGGAAAAGCTGAACCTTGATATCACAAGACCATACAAATACCTATTCTCCTTCGATTCAAGTCAGGTCAAGTGTTTAAGTTTAATCAAAGATCTATGTGTGTCTTTAGTCCAGTATCCCAACAAAACAATTCTGATGGACGTGGTGGTCGCTGACATTCCACTAAAGTATGGGATGCTCTTGTCAAGATCTTGGGGAGAAAAGCTCCAAGGATCCCTTCAATTAGACCTCTCTTACACCACTATCTCAGTCTTTGGGCAACCAAAGAGATTGTATAGAGAAACACTGATGAAGTATGTGGTGAGTAGTGAGGAAAAGCCCCAAAACTTTCCCATTTACTCAATCCATTCTGACATGGATTCATTTATTCTATTCAATGATGATAGTCCCCCAACCGATGATAAGCCTTTGGATTTAGAACAAGAAGCAGGCATAACTGAGGAATCAGTTACCCTTACCCAGCAAACTGTCAAAACAAACAATGCAGCCACCACACAAGGAGAGGCTCCTGAAATAGGAAATTCAAATACGCTCGCTCCAATGATAATTTCAACTCACAATTCTAGTCAAGACCAAGAAATCCTATGGTATTTGGAGTTTGATGGTTCAGTCAATAAGCTAGGAGCAGGGGCAGGGGTATGGATCCATAACAGCCAAAACGACCATGCAGAGGGTCATGCCTATAGATTGAATTTCAAATGCACCAACAACATGGCAGAGTATGAGGCCCTCCTTTTAGGCCTTAAACTCATCAAAGCTCTCAGGGCTACAAAAATTTCCATTCTAGGTGACTCCGACTTAATAATCCAACAAATGAAAGGCAACTTTGTCACCAATAACAACAAGCTGAGAGCTTATAGGACCGCTGCCACATAAGTACTCAATTACTTTACTGAATCTAAGCTTGCCAAGATATCGAGAAGCCATAACATCCATGCTCACAGTCTAGCCACTTTCGCTAGCACTTGCAACCTCCCTTTTCAGCCTAATCACCACTTCACTGCTGAGGTAAAGCATAGGCTTGCTGTCCCTAACAATATTAAAGATTGGCAAGTTTTTGAGGACGATGCAAAAATTAACAATTTTTTGATAATGCATCAAGAATTTTCAAAATTAAACATCGACATGGACACCATGGGTGACCAACAACAAATGACAACCCAAAATCAGCAAACCCTAACAGCTGAAGAGGCTAGAAAAATTCTATGCCCAACCAGTTTTGATGCCAAAAACATGCAAGAGCTTAGGCAGATACACTTAGGAGAAATAGCTGAAACAGAGGCCGAAATCATTGATTTAAAGGACAATTTCTTACCCGCTGGTCTCACCCCATTAGAAGACATCTTTGATGCAAACGATGTCCACAAAAAACCAAAAATACAACCTCAAAATACTGCAATTGAAGACTATAATATTGGAACAACAGAGAAGCCCAAAATGATCAAAATGTCCAAATCTTTGCCACCTGATCAAAAACCAAAGTATATTGACCTGTTCAAAGAGTTCCAAGATATATTCGCTTGGAGTTATGAGGACTTGAAGTCCTATGACACCTCATTTATTCAACATACCATCCCTCTAAAACCAAATCAAAAGCCCTTCAAACAAAAACTAAGGAGAATCAATCCAGTCCTTCTCCCTTTGATTGAAAAAGAAGTGAAAAGAATGTTTGAGGTTGGCATTATATCACCCATTAGATTTTCGGAATGGGTATCCAATCTTGTTCCCACAAGAAAGAAGATAGGTGAGATTAGGCTTTGTGTAAACTTAAGGAATCTGAACCAAGTCTCCCTTAAAGACCACTACCCATTGCCCAAAATGGACCACATTCTCCAAAGAGTAGTGGGGTCATCCATAATCTCTTTGCTAGATGGCTTTTCAGGTTTCAATCAAATACTTTTTCACCCAGATGACCAAGACAAAACAGCCTTTACAACATCGTGGGGAACATTTAAATATGTGAAGATGCCTTTTGGACTAAAGAATGCAGGTGCTACCTTTCAATGGGCCATGGACATTGCATTTGCCAGGGAAATCCATGATTTCTTGGTTATCTCCCACGACGACCTAGCCCCTTTCTCCAAATCTGACCAAGAGCACCTCAAGCACCTCAGGCAAGTATTCATGACATGTAGAAAATATGGCATTTCCTTAAACCCCAAGAAGTCCCTCTTCGGCCTTGAGGAAGGCAAGCTTCTAGGCCATATTATTTCAAAAGATGGCATCAGAATTGATCCGGAAAGAATCTAAGCCATTCTGCAAATCCCTTATCCGAGAAACATCAAAGAGTTGCAGGCATTCCTTGGAAAAATAAATTTGGAAAGATTCCAAGGTGAAATGGACTCTAGAGGCCAAGCAAGCATTTGAGAGCATTACAATTGCACTAACCCAAACTTCAGTCCTCACGAGCCCGCAGTTTGATAAGTATTTTATCATCTTTTCTTTTGCTTCAGATCACATGATAGCTGCTATCCTTCTGCAAAAGGACGACCAAGGAAATGAAAAACCAATTGCATTTTTGAGCAGAGTCCTTAGAGATGCTCCTTTGAAGTACCAAATCATGGAGAAACAGGCCTATGCTCTCGTTAAGGCAATCAAGGATTTTCGAGTTTACATTTTATATTCACATGTGATCGCCTATGTCCCACATGTTGTCGTAAAAGACTTAACTCAAGAGGGACTAGAAGGCAAAATAGGCAAGTGGATTGCCAATATCCTTGAATATGACATTTAAATAAGACCCACCAAGCTCATAAAGGGACAAGGTTTAGCCAAACTGCTATTTGAAACCAATTTTCAAGCTTTAGAGATTAATGAGTTGGACAATGAACAGGAGCTGGCGACTCCACAGATCAGTGAGACATTTTTGCAATCCCCATGGTATGCTGATATTTGTTACACATTGTTAAACCTTTGTGCTCCTCCAGGATTGTCCAAGACCAAAAAGAGATTTTTAAAAATGAAGGTGTCAAAGTTTTGTGTCATAGATAGTGCTTTGTTTTGGAAAAACCATGAAGGAATATTGCTGAATTGTTTAACTATCAATGAAACTGACCATGTTATGAAGGAGTTCCATGCAGGGGACTGTGGAGGACATTTATATTGGAAGTCCACTACTGACAAGATCTTAAGGGCGGGTTTCTATTGGCCCTCTTTGTTTGCAGATGTAAAAACATTTGCTGCGTCATGCCATAAATGCCAGATCTTCGAAGGCAAAAGAAAGCTGTTGCCCTTGCCCCTTAGACCCATCTCAACCGAAAAACCTTTCCATCAATGGGGTCTTGACTTCATTGGAGAAATCCATCCCTCTTCCTCAGGCCAGCACAAATGGATTCTTACAGCCACCGACTATTTCACCATGTGGATTGAAGCCATACCATGCAGGCAAGCCAATGACTCCACCAATATCCAATTTCTCGAAACCAATATCCTCTCCAGATTTGGCTGCCCTGAGAAAATCATTATAGAGAACGCCGCTGCCTTCAAATCCAAAAAAATAATTAATTTTTGCCATAAATCCCACATCACCCTGGGCCACTCCACAGCCTATTATCCTCAAGGCAATGGCTTGGCCGAATCTTCCAACAAAAGCTTGATTAATATCATCAAGAAAATGCTAGAAGAAAACAAGAAGAACTAGCACAAAAAACTTATCAATGCCCTTTGGGCAGACAAATTGTCAACCAAGAGTTCCATTGGGATGTGCCCTTATGAGTTAGTATATGGTATGGAGGCTAGATTTCCACCTTCCCTGGGCATTCCTGTTATCAAGCTACTACAGGAAATCCAAGCTGAACCAAATGATATTCAACGAAGAATTAACCAGACCATTCATCTTCAGCAAACTAGAGAGCAAGTTTACAACAGAGCTCAGATCTTACAAGACAAGCTAAAGAAAATATTTCACAAGAGGACTAAGGCTGAGGATTTTTGTGTTGGAAACAAAGTTTTGAGGTGGGACTCATGAAGAGAAGACAAGGGGAAGCATGCAAAGTTCGATTTTTTATGGAAAGGCCCATTTGTCATTAGCGCTGTGCAGGGTAATAACACGTATTTTCTCAAATCCGCAGCTGACAGCACAGTGGAGGACAACCCTGTCAATAGATGAATGTTGAAACATTATCGAGATCCCTTTTAAAGGATACAATGCCCCTGTATATATTTTTAGATTAGTATTTGTACATATGGCAGCACTTTCCTTTTTTGTTGTTGTTTCGTTTTTATGTATATAAGCAATCGATTACTTCGAACCAAAAAGTTATGGAAACAATGTCTCCCTGACAAATAACAGCAAGTTCACATTTTGGATACATAAAGAAACAATTGTCACAGGATCTGGTGAACTAGATTCTATTTGAGGACCATCAGTACATGGTAATATCATTATTTCAGACCTTGTACCCTGTGAAAACCTTTTTTCAGGCCAGCTAGAAATTTCTCAAGAAGATGTTGCTGAAGCTCTCTCACAGGATATAGTATCTGAAAGTTTTGAAGGTTTTTATTTTTTGATAAGCTTCTCTAAAAATCTTCTAAAGGAAGGAAATGGTTGATTCCACACCATCCTTCCTTCATCATCTAATTTAAAAAAAAAAGGTGGAACTCAAGCAAATCTATCCAAAGCACATGTTAGAAACTTGGTTGCCTGTGGAAAATGTTGCCGCAGTATCAATACAATTTTTTTCAAGGATGCTGTCATTTGCTTTTACCACATTTCTTCAGCATCTCTGCTTTCTTTCCTTTACTGTCCACTTAACTCCTCTGTTGTGGATGATGCTTGCAATTATTTTTGTATATCCACAGATTCAAAAAAGCGCCTCATTTCCACTCATTTGTAACCTAGAGTAAAAAGGGTCAATGGAATTTGCAGTGGTAATTATTATGTATAGATCGTGGACCTCCAAATACACCACTGTCAGACCTGCTAAAACACAAGGGTACCATTTACGTTGCATTGCTTTGTTGAGATGACTGTTTACCTTAGCGTGGAACTATCAGCTCCAGATTTGGCATGAGGAACTTTCTTTGGTGTGAAAACAAGTTAATGCTAATCTTGATATTTGTAAAGTTTGTTTTCTTTTTTTTCTGCAAACGGCCCTTCAAATTTTTTGACACATCCAAACACATTTCCTTATCTGGTATCAGACCATGTATTCTAGCTCTTATCAAACTAGGCTTATGCTTTAAATTAACCTTGGTGTGATAAAAAAAGGTCATAAGTCTTATTTAGAGATAAGTGTTGTGGGTGATGTGCAAGACAGATTCATACATCAAACTCAATGGCCAAACGTTTCACTTCTGTTAATGCTCTTTCTTCAATTTCCAAGTAGACAAGCTGAATCCCTCCAATGGCCAATAAAATCTGAGTAGCATTAGCTGTAGCTACAATTATAGATAATCCAGTGGGTTCTCTCCATTCATCCAAAAATTTTTTATGCAATCCACTTACCAATCTCACAGAACCTGTTGTTACCTGAATAAGCTGGTCATGAATAGCAACTTGACAAAATAAGGAGTGAGCATCAGAGACAAATCCTTGTATTTCTGTTTCTTCTAACTCATATTTTGAGTTAAATGCAAGTATACGGGTCTCACTAACGAAGCTCACTACCAAAAAAGTATCAAAATTGTCTTGAGTTGAGGATTGTAAAGACCATATTCCCTTTATGCCTGAAATCTCTGCAGATGCTTCCTCGTTGATTCTTACACCATGTTTGAGCACGCAAAGAGAACCATCCTTGAATCCTCCAGAACAAGTCACAATGTATTCCTCACGATCAACAACACAGAAGTCCACAATTGGACCAGTGTTAACAAATGTTTGCAAAAATTTCACATGTGAACCTCATTCATAAGGTTGGAGATCCAGTTTAATAAGTTGTGAGTCTCCATAGCTTGATCCAATGTACACAGCTCCATTATCCAAATAGGAAATTGTTGAAGCAGCATATGTCGACCCCAGATGATATAGTTTGAGACCAGTAGCCCCAACTCCGTACTGATGGGCGATGGCCAGCAAATGAAGGGAGCCCATGTGGTCACATAGCAGGAATCGAAAACCATCAACTCTGCCATAAGCTCTAGTTATAGTCATAGAGTTTGATCTTATTGGAATTGATCTTACATGAATTTATCCAGAGTTACTGCAATAGAGAATTCTTTGCTCACCAATTATAATAAGCCCTCCTAAAGGCATGGGAACGGGTATTAACATACAACCACCATCATCCACATTGGCCTGTGACCTAGGCCCGTCACTAAAACCCTTGCCGTTTAGATCAACCTCATATGTCTTCACATGCCGTTGATCATTATGAATATTATCTTGGTATTGGTACAAAATCGCAATTGTAGGCTTTGAACAACCATACAAGAATTTCATATCCAAAATTTCAAGTTTCTGATTAAAACTGATATCGAAAGCTTCTTGAAATTGTCCAGTATTGTCTGCAGGTTTCTCCTCTGCCCAGCTATATAAAGATGTTCAAGGGCGCAGAATGGAAGGAAAACACACTAAAGACTGCTTTCACGTTTCCTGGAATTGTTTTATGCATTTTCTTTGTATCGAATGCATTGGTCTGGGGTGAGAAATCTTCTGGTGCTGTACCTTTTGGGACTGTGTTTTCTTTGGTCTATATTTTGGTTTGGAATTTCCATGCCTTTGGTTTTATTGGCAGCTAATTTGGTTACAAGGAACCTGCAAATTGAGGATCCAATGAAGACCATTGTAAATCCCAGGCAGATTCCAGAGAAAGCTTGAGATTACCATTGTCCTGTGCTACTTCCCCTTATGCAGCAAAGATTACAACTGGTGGTGGAGATTTTATTTAACTGTAGGCTACTCAGCATTGTACTTGTTTCTCTATACCACATTCTATTTCTTCACCAAGCTGGAGATAAGAGAGTTGTTTCTGGGATCTTATATTTTGGCTATATGACCATCATGTCATGCTCAATTTTTGTGTTAACAAGTACAATAGGTTTCTATGCATGCCTTTGATTTGCACAGGCAATATACTCATCAGTGAAGATTGACTGATGCTCTGGATGCTCTGGTGCTTGTTCCTTTTATATTGTTTTAGAGATTTTGGGTAATATTGCAGGAGACACCAATACATGCTGCTGAAGCTGCTTTCATCTAGTTTTCGAGCGGATTTCCTAATTCATCAAAGCATTCATAAGCATGTTGATGTTAAGGTGGCCTTTTTCCAAATCATCACTTCCATTTATCAGGTCATATAAAGTTGCCAAAATGGAAGACCTCCCAAGATAGCTTGGTACATGCAAAGGTCACCCAGAAGACAACAAGAGCAGCCCTGTCACATACAGTGATTTAGTTAAAAGAAACTATTCTTCAGCTTACAATTTTTCAGTCCCTAGTATCAAAGAAATGAGCACTTCAATTTTTTCATCAGCAACCTTTTTTCAAAACAGAATAGGACAAAAATCCAGTTTTTGTGACATATTTTGAAGCCATACTCAGGCAGTACTCAAGCAAAGAAACATGTAGAAATAAGCACATAGAAGAAAGCAGGCAGTGCTATATGTGCGCAACGATTCAGTTCATGAGAGCGCCATGTCTGAGCCTCAAGGAATCAAGTCATTTAGCGGCCAACCAAGGAGTGTTGCAGTCTACAACGACAATAGATGATCAAGGCAGTCTGACCTACTGTTCTTGGATTTTCACAAGAAAAGGCCATCCCCAAGTGGAGCCAATGTTAGCCTCCTATTGCAATAGGGGTTCATATTTCATGATTGACAGTTTGCATGCCAAATATGTCATCTTTTTATTACTACAAAGGTTCCATATTTCCAGAGAGTTTCATTTGGATAAGTCATTCAAATTTTGAAGAGCTGTTCAGTCAAGGGAAGGCCAAACAGTTTAAACTTGGCTTCCTTGGGTTTCAATTGCTTGCTTTAGAATATAAAGATGAATATTTGGCCAAACAAGCTGAAAACTTGGCGGATTATAAATAGGTAGAGAAACCAGGGCGCTCATCAGCTTAATCTGAGCCACGGAAGAGACAAGGGTCGATTTAGATAGGAGGATAGCTGAAAGAAAGGTTGAAAGGCTGGGTATGCTAGTTCAAGGGCACCCAAACCAAAAGAAGAAAAAATGTTAGAGAGTAGGCCGGGTAGGTAGCGTTGTGGTGGCAGAATCATGACTTGGGATCCGTTTCATTTTATGTTCTCAAGCGCCATATCCATTCACATCTCAAGCATAAGGCAGTTTCCATTTGGAGGAGCTCAAGCGGGGCATGTCTGAATTTTCCTTCTTCCCTCAAAACACTCGCTAACTTCCCCTAATCAGCTTAAAAAGTCATGTTTTCCCTTCAAAAGCCTAAGATTCCTATCCTTAGCGCTCTCTGATCAAATTACATATTAACTTCTAACTTATTATCTAAATCCTAGTTATTCTTCCCTCCCCATACTAAAAACATATACGAGATCCCCCTAAATACATATCCCCTCCATTGGTTGAAATATAACCATAATTAGCTCAACATTTTCTGCTACTACTACAAGGGACTATTAACCTTTAGTCCTATTTTAGATGGTTGTGAAAGAGATGATGCTAAATCAAAGCATCTCTTCTCGATGTTACAAAAGTCAGGGACAGAAAGATAGAGGAGCTCAAAAGAAAAATGAAGTGCTCTCTGCAGAGAAAAGTGCCATAGTCAATTCCATCAAAGTGCATGAAGACAAAATTCCAAGGCTTGTGGAGGAGAATGAAAATAACAATTTGGCTCTTCAGCAGGCATGCACTAAATTGGAACTTGTAGATTCAAAATTAGATGACCGAGACAGAGATATTGCAGAATTGCAACAGAAATTAAAAACAAGTAGATGTGCTTCACCAAGAATTATCGGATACAGAGAAAGAAAAATGCAACAATTGGAGATTTTTCTTGGTGAAGTGAGGTCATGCATTCAAGAGAAGGAAGAAAAGATATATGAATTTGAGATTGCAATTGAAAATCTTAGGAACGAGGTCTTATTGATCAAACAAGAGTTGGCTGAAAAATATCACACAAAATATTGCTCTTGTGTCATCTCAGCACTTGGTCAAACAATCACATGCTGAATCTAACAAACGCCAAACAGAAGACACAGATTTTATTCCAGTTAGCAAGAAACGAGGAGTTGAGAGCTTTAATACAGAATCCTTATTGCAAAGGGATAGCCCATTAGTAGCATCAGAAGCAGACAAGGGTGATATTTGTGCGGCATCACAACAGATGGATATCCGTTTGCATTCAAGAGATGGTCCACAAAATATTCCTCAAACAGGAAAAGTTGATTGTGGGGGTACCATCCTGTTGCAGGATAAGAGCAGTTCCCAAAGATTTTTATGTAAGGACAACACATCAAACACATTGTGTTTCCAACAATCATCTTCCTCTATGGCACAGGTATCATCAACTCTTTCATCATCTGTCTCAAAGATGCAATCATTAGACAAGTCTCAGGATCCATTACCACCATTTCTGGTTTCTTCCGGGCCAGCTGCTTCAGCTAAAGATCAAAGAACCTCTAAAGGCATCAAAGAGGGTGGAAATGGGAGTGGGAAGTCATCATCACATGAAAATCCCTCTGAATTAAAAGCGAAACAGAAAAAAAAATAAATTAAAGGATTTGGTACCAGCTATTAGTATGAAGGACATGGAAAGAACAAAAAACAGTGCAAAATTGATAAAGGGAAATACAGAGGGGTTTGAGCCAGTTAACAATACAAAAGATTCAAGTTCTCTGGAAGTGGAAAAAGTGGATTGTAGAGAGATAATGCCAAAGGTGAAGTCTACAGATTTGTCAAGTAAAGAGGTTGAAATTGGATAAAAATGACTGTAATGACTCCATATCTCTTAATGATGTTTTCAAAAGGTCATATTCAGTTCATGATAACCACCAAATATTGGCATCAAGCAATGTGGTTTGTATTCCTAGAACTGAGGGGCAGAGTAATGTTGCTAGTATTGAGAAAGTTCAGATGAAAACCTTGCATCGTCAAAGAATTAACCAATAATCCACTGGATGTCTACCTGATATAGTGGCTCCTTTTCCGGACCAGCTTAATTCAGGAGAAAATAATAGCACGATAACATAGCATGATATAGACAAAGTTTTGTCATGGTATGCTGAGAAAAAATCGTACTATTATCAAAATCAAATGATTTTCCTCTGCCTCCTATGAAACCTCTGCCTCAATCTTCAGGAGATCTCCCTTTACCAGAGAGTTCAATTCCCGACCTGTTTTCTGTTTATAGCTGTCTCAGAAGGTTCATCAATTTGTTATTTTTAAAGCCCCTTTAGTATTGTTGAAGACAATGTGCATACACATCTGAAAGTGCGCATACACATCTGAAAGTGCGCACACACAGTGCGCATACACATCTGAAAAATGTGCACACACAGTGCGCATACACATCTGAAAAATGCGCATTTGTCTTCTAAAAAGCAGTGAGGTGCCACCTACAAACACTTTCAGCTAAGGACAATGAGAAGGCATCAAAATTTTTAAAGAAAACTTGATGGCAATCTCGTAGAGGCAATAACATGGACGATTTATTTTTTTGTAATCATATCAGGGAGCCTGAGGTACAAGACATATTTTCAGGCCGCTCTGGATTTGGCTTCATTTAAAAATTTTCAAATTCAGGATGATTTCCAAAGAGATATGAGAATCGAATATCCAGCAATCAGCATCATCGCTTCAGGGAACTCCCAAACAGCCCAATTCAATTCCGGATCAGGTTAGCTAAGGCAAAATTAAATGAGTCTGTCGATTACCTACCAGCACCGAGAAACTATTAAGCTATCCTATTGAAGTTCTTGAGTTACTATAGCAAAATTAGATCACAAATTGTTTGCTCGACTCAATGCTCTGTACGATTTGAAAATCACTGAGTGATATAAATTGTGATCTCTCAAAATACTTCGAACTTCAAATAAAGCAAGAAGCGATATCATCGCCATACTCAGCACCAAATTCAAGAGATGGAAATGTTTTCTAAAAAAGAATGCCCGCACCCAGATGCCAAGCAAAGAAAGGAGCTCAGTAGAGAAATTGGCCTGGAAACTTCTGCAAGTAAAATTTGGTTCCAGAATAAATGTGCTCAGATGAAGACTCAACATGAGCGCCATGAGAACACTCAGCTGATATCAGAGAATGAGAAACTCAGATCAGGGAATATGCGGTACAGAGAGGCACTAAACAACGCCTGCTCTGTTTTTTTTTTAAATATCTAAAGGTGCTTGCTGTGTCACAGCCAGATGAACAAATCTAATACACCTGGAGGTTGTATTAATGTTTTCATAGGAGATAAGACAGGGGCGATTGAACAGTTTGAAGTGTTTTTAGAGGAAAGTGAATGCCCGATACGACGTCGAAGCAACATCAGCAAACCGACAAAGAGTATCAGTGATGAATATCAGCAGGGGACTTTAAAACACGAAGCTAGATGGAAGCAAAGGGATAGTGCAAAGAGAAATAGAGCAGCTTAGAGCCATAGAAGCTCACCAGCGCATATTAAAATATCTCGAAGCCACTTAAAAGCAGCAGAACCGCCTGAAAGATACGGACAAGAGGATTCAAAGCGCAGCCCTCAGTTACATGACTTAAGCTGCCAGCTGCCTCAGTGCAACTCTTTTAAGATAATTATGTATTAATTCCCAGCCCAGCGATGAGTTAAAGACATTTATTTCATAGATATTTTTTCCAGATATGATCTAGAGATATTTGTTTGATATTTTCCCTATGACACCTGTTCAAGGGAAGGTTGTAAATCTTTCACTATATAAACCACCCCATAGTCAGTCTTGAGGGGCGGGAGAAACAAGTAAGAATAGGTCGATAGACTCTGATAGAGATTGGTTATGTACATCTGATACGATTTCCTTAATCAAAGACTGCGGAAGTTTTTTTGGAAAATGGACTGTGTGCTGTGTTTTAATGTTTGAAGGGGGCCTTGTGGAATTCTAAAGCTACAACATAATTCAATAAGTGCCTCTCATCTCTATTTTTTTTCTTTATTTTTATGCTCATGATATGCTCATATCGCCATCTAAATAGCAGATAGAAAGATTAGTCGAGAATTTGCTGAGCCACACTCTATGCTCAAGGTCTGCTATTTCTTTATGTTTTTCTTCTGAACTGGTAATGAATGTTGATTCCCTTTGCCTCTTATCTCAGTGAATCTGCCCATGTTCTGGCACTTATGCAAGAAATTTTTATCAACTCCTAGATAGAGCTTTTTTCACCTTCATCCTGATATGCTAAAATAAAGAGATTTTTTTTTGTGTGCTTCTCATCTCCTTAAAACTTCCAATCCAGCTGGTTGATTTACTACACTCCATACCTGTGCTGTATTATTGAAACTTTGTTGGTTGAGAGATCAAAGATTATTCAAAGGATCAGATAATGGACTATCTACTATGCTTTCCTTTTTTTTTTAAATGCTGAAGGATGATCAACAAATTCTCACGCTGTCATAGGGACTAATAAAACATCTCTTGTCTTTGTAATATCAATTCACATATATTGGTTTCATTATCATTATTTTCGATTGTAGAAAGGAGGACTAAATCTACAATTGACCTTACAACAATTTACACTACATTTTTGCAAACGTTCTATATGTTTTTGTTCTGACTAAGAGCTTTAATATGAATACCTCATGGAGCATATTAGTTCTTTGTCACCCATGTACGATTGTTATTTAGGAAATCTTAATTGTTCCTAGATAGAATCCATTCACTATTTTCGATTGCAGAAAGGAGGACTAATCTACAATTGGCCTTACAACAACTCACACTAAATTTTTGCAAACGTTCTATATGTTTTTTGTTCTGACTAAGAGCTTTAATATGAATACGTCATGGAGCATATTATTTCTTTGTCACCCATGTATGCTTGTTATTTAGGAAATCTTAATTGTTCCTAGATAGAATCCATCCACCTTACCTCAGTCAGTCGGATCAAAGATATCTTAGTTGCCTTACATCTCTGACCTCCACTTCATCCTTTTTTAGCCCGAATAATTGTTTCATGAGTAGCTATCTGCTCCATATCCCCCTCGTGACCAAGAAAAACACGCCAGCAGTCCCGCTCCTCTGACTCCACACCCAATGGTTTGAAATTCATCGCAAGATGCATTACCTCTCTGCTTGAAGCCAGTCTCTTTCCCACCAAAAAACAAAACCCCTTGTACTCAATAACTAGCCCAAGATCACCCTAAAGAAAGCTAAATTACGAAGAGAGAGCCCTCTCTAATTGCAGGTAGGCTAGGACCCGCAGTCCAAAGATTGGTCTGGTGTTACCTTGGCCGTATCCCTTAAGGAGCCAAGGGACAACCTGAGCGTTAACAGGTGCTCTGGAAGGACCTTCCCAGATTGCAGGTTGATCTCCTGGATCTCCACAGCATAGGTAGGGCATGTTGTCTCCCTAGTACATACCTGTTGGGCCTCTCTGTTGTTGGGGTTCGGGTTCGTTTGAGAAGGCATCTGGGGTTGTCTTGGAGGAGCAGGAGGTAATGGTTGTGGTTGAGCCAGTGGTGGAGGCAGAATGGCGGGAGGAGGGTTGTATTGGGGCCCCCACCCCGGTTAAGGTGCATTCCACTGAGGTTGTGGCTAGGCATGTGAGTGAAACGAATGAGAAGTAGGTTGAGTATGGTATTGAGATGGATAAGACCACAGAGGAGGTACGGACCATGAAGGATGAGTAGTGGGGCCCCAAGAAGGTATATGAGCAGATTCGTTGGGGTTATAATAAGCTTGGGATGTCCCTTGCATCCCCTGCTGGTAAGGTATGGGCCCATGTGGCCTCCTTTGGTTGAGGAAGTAGAGAGGTTCAGTAGCCACCTCAGTCCCTAGGTACATGGATTTAAATCCGGGCAAGGTAGGGCATTGGTTGGTGGGGTGGTCTTCCTCACAAACAAAACATACCTCTACTGAGTGCAATAGACACTCATTCTTAGGGTGCTTCCTTGTGCATCTGGGACAAAAAATGGCCAAAGCCCTCTCAGCTTCCTCTTTCTTTTGCTGAATTCGAAAGGTATCAAGTTGCATGGCAAGAATATTTCTCATCTCACTTTTGAGGTCTTCCATTTGATTAGCAAACTCATGCTTGGAGAAGGTTGTACTACCTGAAAGTGGATTCCCCCTACCTCTATTTCGGGCTGCCCTAGAATGGTTTCTAAACACAGTCTTTATGTCCTCATAAGGTAGTTGGTAGATATCCCCTCCAACTAGCATGTGAAGGGTATCTAGAAGGTCTTCAGGGACTCCTCGGAGCAGAACCAGCTTCAGAGATTCACGGACAAGTGTGCACTTGGCCCGTTTATAAATAAGTGGGAACCTTTCCTCGTAATCTTCTAAAGACTCATCACTTCCCATGGTCATCCGAAAGATCTCTCCCTTTGTTTCCTTGGACCTACAGTAGTCCCGGTATTTGGTGTTAAAAGCTTGCTACATCTGAGCCCAAGTGGTGATACTATTTCCGGGTAACCCCATGAACCAACGTAATGCTGCATACTTGAGGGTAGAGGGAAAGAGTTTCAACTTTTGCTCATCCTCAGCATAATCGTAAGTTCGACAAAGGACATCAAACTCAAACAGGAAGGTACCAGGGTCTTCAGTAGTCAATCCATGGAAGTGAGGTAAGACTGAGGGACTTATGTTTTTCATTTTCATGTCCCCATTGGTCTCTCGGATGGGGAAGGCATCTTCTATTCTCTCATCTTCTCTTCTATCGTTTCTGTTTTAAGCCATGGCCTCAAACAGAATGTTCTCTAGATCTTCTTCTGTTATAGGATCTTCGTATATCTCTGGAGGTTCACCTATAGGTTCTTCTGGATCACTGTCACCAAAGAAGAGGGAAGGTTGACTCGGTGACGTGGTGGGGGTGTTGGGTAGGAATTTTCCAGTTTTATCTCTGTTCCTACGAGGCATGAAATGGAAATATTTTTGGTTGCTTTTTCTTTTTCTGCTTGTACCTACAAAACTAAAATATATTGAACTGCAACTAACTATTTTTCTGAAATGAAATTGCAGGAATGAAATGCTAAGCTACGCTTGCAGAATTGAAATTGTGAAATTAAAATGCTAATCTACACTTGCAGAATTAAAATTGCATAATTGAAATGCTAATCTATGAAAGTAGGAAATGTCTACTTTACTTTTGCGGAAAGAAATTGCAGAATGGAAATGAAATAAACTACTTAGCAGAAGGTTGTAGTAGAAAATAGAAGAAAAGCAACAATCACAAATACTCTGACGCTTCCCCGGAAATGGCGCCAAAAAGAATGGTGGGCTCCAAAATTGCAACAATAATGCTGCAACTCCTGGGACTCGCTTCTTTATTTTTATCAACTTGGTAGTTTGTAACAAACTTGGAAGCGATGATGCTGTATGCACAAGTACTAGCTCTTGCCGCAGTTGTCACTTGGTCAGCTGGCACAAGTCCGCTAGGGGCTCAAGCCAACTTCTATGAGCTCTGAGAAGAAGCTTGTTAACTGATGGATGGAAGCTAACTCGAAGGAAGCTAATCTGCTTGCGAAAAGAAACTAAAAAGCTGAAAGAAAGTGCAAACCCTAGCAAACCCTAATTCTACCAGCTAGTCCTATTGATGCGAAAAAGAGGATGAAAGCTACTGAAAGAGATGCCATTACTTCTAGGAAGGTAAAATACATGTGTCTAAGCTACTTCTATCTGAAGAAAACATCTTTTTGTATTTTTTGAATAAGTTGTCAGAATTATCATGCATGTGCTTTCACTGTGTTTGACTGTGCAGAGGTGGATCGACGAGAGGAAATTCTTGGAAGAGGTTGGGAAGGTTCAGAGAGGGCCTAAGGGGCCCCTAACACCCTTCCAGAGAGTTTCATAGAGTTTGGCTATCAAGAAACCTCATTCGTGAACTTCTACAGGAAGTCCGCAGGGGTTCTACAAGATGTTAAGAAATTTCTACAGGATGTTCTGTGATTTTCTACAAGATGTTCAAAAATGGGATTTTGGAGGATGGATGGATGAAGAAAGATGAAAGAGTGGGTATGGAGGTAGGATAGGGGTTTGAGGTGGTCCAGGGACTGGTGGATGGAGTTGAGAGAAGATGCAGATGGTTGGATTTGTTCATGGAGGCTTGAAGCAATGCTACACAAAAAGGTAGGGTTATGTGGGAAAAATGGCAAACGTGAGGCAAGAAACCAAATTGGGGGATGGAGCAGATGGGTCTGATGGAGTTTGGGTGGATGGAGAAGTGGTACAGGTGCTCCGCAATTTGTATTTCCAACTGAACCAACAAAGACTTGCAAGAAATCAAAGACCTAATTATGCCAACCTAATCTGATCTAGCTAACAGTAAAGAGAATGAACAGAAGCTTTATGTGCAAGGAAAGCATGTATATTAACTATGCAATAAAGCATTCAAAGATCTAAACATGTAACCAACTTCTGCAAACGAAAATCGTACACTAGTGATTGCATGGCAAAGCAAAAATAGTATTGTTTTTGGGGTAGCAAGGTCACTTTGATCCCATCCCCTGATCCTATGAGGGAGAGGTGAAATCAAAGGTGCTCGTTGGCCTTTTTCTGAAGCTTTTTCCCTGTTGATATCCTACCAACTTAATCTGAACATCAAAAAGCCTTTCTAACCATCAACAGTGACCTAGTTAATCAACACAATTTAATCTACCTAACAGAAATGATTTTGCAAATACATAAAGGACAAATAACGATACATAAAGGAGGCCTTGGCTCTCAGGTTGGGCCCAACCCTAAGAGCTACGGCTCCTATAAGGAACTTAGAGCTGATGCCAAATAGAATTGCTTGTCATTATCAAAAAATAGTCATCACCAGAAAGTTATACCACGGTGGCTACAAGAAAACAAGCTGAAAAAGACATCATTATAGTGAAAAAAATACAATAGTTCCAAAATTAAACTACGAAGGCTGAGGCCTTCTTATTTATACATTATGAGGAGCCTAGCAGGCCTCTTAAATTCAAGGGACTCGGCTGTCCCAACTGCTAGTGAACAGTCACTTTTCCCAAATCTGCTTGGTTGCCTTTAGGATTCATTTTGGTGGCCTGTGAGCTTGGAGTTGAGGGTGGATATCTTGAGGAAGGGCCATTTAATGTTAGAGACAACCCCCCTATGAATCCTCACCTCAAGCTTGCCCGTCACCTAGCCCATAATTGCTTGGTTTTGCTCCAACATATGTCCAAAAAACCTGAAATAACCACGTATTAGCCTCCTAGGTAGAGTGTCCGCTCTTATTCGTTCAAATAACATAAACATACTAAAAAACATGCATAATCTATGAAAAATGGAGGATTGAACAAGGACAATTAGGCAAAATGAGCCCAATAAGTTACCCAATTCAGGGCTCATCAAAATTCCCATTGTTTCTCTACCCCAAGAGAACTTCTCAGAGCTCACAGATTTTGTCAATGCATTTGCAATATTCTTCAAAGTGTCCACCTTTACCAGCAACATCATTTTGTCTTCTATCATATCCCTCACAAAGTGATATTGAACATCAATGTGCTTTGGATTTGAATGATATGCAGGGTTCTTTGCCAATAAAATTGCACTTTGGCTGTCATAGTCTATCCTTATAGCTCCCTGTACTAACCCCATATTTGAACACAATCTCTGCAACGAAACTACTTCCTTGCTTGCATGAGTGGCTGCCATGTATTTTGCCTCTGTAGTTGATAGTGCCACTACATATTGTTTCTTAATCATCCAACTGGCTGCTCCTCCAAATAGGGTAAGCACATACCCACTTGTAGATCTTCTCTGGTCTAGGTCTCCAGCCCAGTCTGCATCAACAAAGCCATGAATATCCAACACTTTGTCCAATCCTAGTCTTCCTTGGTAGCATAAACCATAATCACTAGTGCCATGCAAATACTTGAAAACCCGCTTCACTGTTGTCCAGTGCTCCTTCCCTAGTTTTGACATAATCCTGCTCAATACTCCCACTGCATGTGCAATGTCTAGTCTAGTATAGACCATCGCATACATCAGGCTACCAACTGCACTTGCATATCGAACACGAGACATGTCCTCTTCCTCTTCTTGTGTCTTGGGACACTGTTCAACAGATAACTTTACACCTACAGGAATAGGAACCTTCACCAATTTATTATCCTGCATATTTAACCTTTGCAATATTGTCTCGATATACTTCCTCTAGTTTAACCAAAGCTCCTCTTTGTCTGATCTCTTTTAATTTCCATGCCCAAAATATAGTTTGTAGCTCCAAGATCTTTCATGTCAAATTTGGAGGACAAATGGGTCTTCAGATCCTGGATAAATTTCTTTGTCATTTTCAACCAGTAACGTATCATCCACATACAAGACCAGATAAATAACATGGTCACCAATTAATTTAAAATACATACAGTGATTTGCTTTGCTTCTGGTGAAGCTAAGTCCCCGTATAAATGTATCAAATTTCTGATACCACATCCTTGGTGACTGTTTTAACCCATACATAGACTTCTTTAACTTGCATACCAGTTCTTTCTTACCCTTCACTGCAGAGCCTTTAGGTTGTTTCATGTAGATTTCCTCTTCCAAATCACCGTGAAGAAATGTTGTCTTCATATGCATCTGTTCTATCTCAAAATCAAAAGCAGCAGCAATAGATAAAAGTAATTTAATAGAGGTTACCTGGGCAACAGGAGAAAAAAATATCACCAAAATCAATTCCCGACACCTGGAATAACCTTTTTCTACCAACCGAGCTTTGTATTTCTCCACCTTTCCTTTTGCATTTGTCTTCTTCTTGAACACCCATTTGCTGCCAATGGGTTTCCTTCCAGCTGGCAACTCCACCAAATCCCAAGCCTCATTTTTGTGCAAAGATCCCATTTCATCAACCATGTCCTCTTTCCAGAGTTTTCCATCCTCTAAATCTATTGTTTCCTTTACAGTTCTGGGATAATCATCAGTAATAGATAAAGCAAAATTTGAACAGAAAGAAGATGGACTATACCTTTCTTAATGCCTTCTTTCTCGAACTGATCTTCTCACACCCGAATTTTGTGGCTCTTCATCCTCTGATTCCTCCTTTGCTGTAGAGTCTAATTCTTCCCCGTTTAGCTCAAACTCTATCTTCTCAGGTTCCTTTGGTTGGACTTCATGTTTAATAACATCTTTCACCTCTCTGAACACCACATCTCGGCTATACACAACCTTCCTTGTTACTCGATTCCAAAGTTTATAACCCTTTAAGCTATCCTTTTAACCAATAAAGATGCACTTTTCATATTTACTATCCAACTTGGCTCATTTTTCCTTTGGAACATGTACATATGCATCACATCCAAATACCCTCAGATGTAAAAGAGAGGGTTTCTTACCAGTCCATACCTCTTGTGGATTTTTATCCTCCAACGCTGATGAAGGTGATCTATTGACCAAGTAACATATTGTCTCCACCACCTCTGCCCAAAATTCCTGTCCTAACCTAGCACCACTGAGCATGCTTCTTGCCCTTTCCATCAATGTCTTGTTTATTCTTTCTGTAACTCCATTTTTCTGAGGTGTATATGGAGTAGTCTTTTGCCATGTTATACCACACTTCTTACAGAATTCTTCAAATTCCTTACTACAAAACTCTCCACCGTTATCTGTCTTTAGCACCTTTATCTTCCACTCTGTCTGGTTTTCCACCCTTTAATTTTTTAAACTTGTCAAAGACTTCAGATTTCTTCTTAAGGAAATATATCCATGTATTCCTTGAGAAGTCATCTATAAATGATACATAGTACACAGACTTACCCAGTGATGGAACCTTCACAGGTCCAAAACACATCACTATGCACAAGCTCTAATATATGTTTCGCCCTCTTACTACCAGAGGGGAAACTCACCCAATTCTGCTTGCATATATACACAATTTTCACAGAAATCAAAATCCAGAGAGCTATTACTCATACCTTCTACCATACCTTTACCATGAAGTATTTGAAGGCCCTTCTTTCCAATATGTCCAAGCCTTTGATGCCACAACATGGTCTTCTCTCCAGATACCACTAGATTTTCTGCTCCACTTTCAAGAACCACAAAACTGTTGCACCCATCAACAACCATGCTACCTTGCAGTTTGTACAAAGTCCCAATCCAAACTCCCCGCATCAATACCAGTGCTCCTCGAACCATCTTGCAGGTATCCTTGTTGAACACTATTTTTATACCTGCATCATCCAACTTGCTTACAGAAATCAAATTTTTGGAATGCAGGAATATGCAAAACACCCGGAATTGTTCTAAACCTTCCACCTTGCAACTTCAACTTTACTTTTTTGTGACCAAGAATTCTAGCCTTCCTATCATCCCCTAAGAAGACATCACCACCATTGTATTTCTCATAATCGCAGAACCACTCTCTATGGGGAGTGAAGTGAAAGGATGCACCTGAGTCAATCAACCATGCCTCATCATCTACATGTGTACTTGAAGAAGGAAAGTACACATCCCCACCTTCATCTAAGGTGGTTTTCGCCTCTGCAGAAGGAGCATCATCAGATCCCTTTCCTTTATCAAGAGCTTTAGATTTACACTCCCTTCTAAAGTGCCCTTCCTTTCCACATTTCCAACACACCACCTTTGTAGATTTTCCTGGAGATTTAAATCTCCCTCTAGATTTAGATCTCCCACTCGATGACTTATTTTTGTTTATGTTCTGGGACCGTCCTTGTACAGACAAGGCATCACCATTCTGTTTGTCCATATTTTTTCGTCTCATCTCCTCCTTCAACAAGGCTGAGACTATTTCATCAAACTGCAAAGCAGTTGCATTGCTACCTATTGCAATAACCAGACTATCCCACGAATCTGGTAGAGAACACAATAGACTGACGCACTTATCTTCATCTGAAATTTTAATATCAATAGATGATAATTAACTTACCACAGTATTAAATTCATTCATATGCTCTATCACCAAGTCTCCATCTTTCATCCTCAGGTTATACAGCTTTTTCCGCAAGAATAGTTTATTCACCAGAGACTTAGATTGGTACAAAGTCCCTAACTTGTCCCACAAAGCCTTCGCCATAGCTTCCCCTGATACATTTAGCAATACTGAATCTGAGACACACAATTGTATTGTGCTTTTGCCTTCCGATCCAACTTCTTCCATTCTTCATCAGACACTCTCGTTGGTTTAGTACCCTCCATCACCTCCGAAGAGTGCCAGCCGTTCGATCGGCGCCCTCCCATCAGACGGCTCCACTTCATATCGCTAGCCTCTATCCACTGAAGTTTACCGCCCAAGGAGCCGGTGGTATTACCGCTATACCAGGGACACGTGGCACCCTGTCGCCATGCTTGTTTCCCCTTCGTCCAAAACTACCTTAGCTCACAAGCGGTGTGGGCTGATACCACTTACCACCCTCCCACTAATGCCGCCCGCTGACGTCATCACCACGTCACCGCCACATCACCTCCGCTATGCAACAAACTATCCCGTCATGCTGACATCATCCGACCAAAAAGCGCCAAAAGCCCTATGAAAGCTAATTTTGTTAAAAACCACAAGAAAGTGTCATTTTCACCATTGTTACTGTGAAGCCTGTTACATGCAAAATTACATCCAATTTAGCATGAAGCACATCTAGTCCGCCAACCGGCCAACAAACTTCAGTGTCCTGCTCTACGGTCCGCCATTTGACCTGAAAATACACAACTTTCATTAGTAATCCAGGTATTTATTGATTTTTTCCCTGCAAACCTACAATTTTGCTTTCCTGCCGAAAAATCTACTTGAGAAGCCAAATTTGAGTTGGAAACATTATGTCTATTCATAAAAAGACTCCAAGAACTCTTGTTTTGCCTACTTTTGCTACAAAACCCGAGCTCCAATTTGAAAACACACTAACCAAAAATAGAAGCTCCGATGGCCTTGAATGTCGCGCCCCTTAATGCACCTCATAAGGACCAGAATTGGTTTCCTTTGGCCGACAGAGATTTTCAAATCAAAGAGTTAACTGGAGACATGAACCACCTCCAGGCATTTTGCCGAGTTAGAAATAGTGATATGAGCGACTCTGATTTCTATGGAATATGGGAATCCAATCTTCCTAGATATTACCTTCCCTCAGTCAATGTCTTTCCAGATATTATCCACCTTTGTTGTGCCAATCATGACCCTATCACCAAAGCAGTCATAACCCCATACCAAACTGTCCTCTTCTACATAACTGTTGAATCTATCAATGAGATGTTACACTTCCATCCCACTCAGCCTCTGGTTCCTCTTTCCATGGGATTCTTGCTTGACCAAGGTTCTAAATTGCCCCAATCAGAGATAACTCGTATTGCACAAATGTTCATGAGGCCAGATCACCAGCCCCAAGGCCCACCTCCATATTTGCATGTCTGGTTCAATGAAATAGGACAACTCTTACTTGATATGATATCCTTCATCTTGGGTTTTAAAACCAGTGAGTTTGTTGATGAGACCACCTTAGTTTTGTTGTCAATATTTACCCCAGGATAGCCCCCCACTGTCAAGTATGACTATGCAACCTTTATTGCTAACAAAATCAATGAGCAGTTCATAAGTTTGGACATAGAATCCTTGATTTTGAACAATATGCTAATCAAGATGGCTGGGTAGAGGGTACATTAGTAGAACAAATTATTGAACAAGAAAAGATGGAGAGGGCTATGAAAGACCTTGAAAAGACCCTTCACCTAGACTCCTTTGGACGGGTATCCTTCAAGCTACCTCCACAAGCAGGAATTGGCACGTCCTCTGCTGGAACTTCTAAGCAGCCTGTTCAAGAAGCTAGCACAGGGATCTCAAAGGGCAAGGAAGTAGCAGAAACAGATCAGCAAGAAATGATATAACAACAAGAGAAAATTCCTCTAGTACAAACAAAAGTAGCGGAGGTACCTGCATTACAGACTCCTCTAAATGAGGAAAAAGGAAAAAAGAGAGATAGGGAAGACCCTACACCCATGAGTGGACCTGCAGAGCAGCCGGGTGCAAAGAGACAATGATTAAGTCCTTACTCTGAAGAGGAAATCTTTGAGGAAACAATGGATATTTTGAGAGGGGAAAAGATAGCCAGCTAACAGACATCCCCGGTGATAGACACATCTACTAGCTCACATAGGCAAGAGCTAGAGAGGCAACATAGTGTGGAAGTTTCATCTACTTGGCCTCAAAGAAAGCAGGCCTATGATATCAAAAGAACATTCACGGAGATTAAAGCTAGAAACGACCCACTAAGGGTACAACTTTACAACCAATATCTTAAGATGGCCTCCACAAATCAGCAAAGGTTGATGTCTACCTATGACATCAAGGAGGGAAAAATAATCCTGAGTCATTTCAAGCCCAAAGTGCAGCAACCACAATCAGCAGTTGATTACATTAGGACAAATCCAGAGGTCATGGCCAAGGATATTCATCCTATGGACCAGATCGAGCTGTAGAAACAAACTGGAGAGATGGTATACTCCACACTAGCTGATAAAGCTATGCTAACTCATAGATTGCAAAACTCCTTGGAGAACACCTCTGCCCAGCTAGATTTGGAGAAGGCTTCCTCTCTAGCCAAAGACAACAAGATAAAATCCTTGGAAGAGATTATCATTGAGCTAGGACATGACCCAAAGGATGCCAAGGGCATCAAGGCATTAATGAATAGAAAAGAGGAAGATATTGTTGCACTAAGGAAGCAGCTAAAATTTCCTCCTACTGTGCATCCTCAAACAACAGAAGTGGTCTAGCAGAAGTCAGAGGAAGAAATGATGGAGCTTCTCATGAAGCTAAATGAAAGTTTAAATGATACTGAGCAAGCATTGGAGACAGCGCTGAAAGAGAAGCAGGGAGAGTTGACCTCCTAGCCACCTAAAGTAGCTCCAACAGTCACAACTGCCCCTCCTACAGTTACAACAACAGTGTCGTCCACTGTCCCGGAGATTTTCTTCCAACCAGATCTCGACGGAATCATAAAAGTATGGATGTATATTAGTTAGAGATTGGAAGTGATTAGAAGAAGAGGATAACAGGTCAAATTTTGAAAATATTGCTTTAAATGCAATGCCCGACATCAAATTGTCATTTTTCTATACATATGATGGAAGGTCATCAATTGTGTTAGATGGTTGGTAATGTTGTAAAGGTACACTCTTGAGTACAAAGTTCTATTGGCAATGCCTTTGAGAAGAAGAAGAAAATTGGTATGAGCTGAACATTAGAAAAAACTAGAAGAGTAATGGCCCATGATTTTTATAAATAAAGCTTTGAATTTCAACTTTATCCTTTTCTGTTAATGTATCTCATTTTTGCACAATATCGAACAGTTTAACATACTAGCATACAATATCAAAGGGTTGAAACATAAAAGATGAAAATGAATTTAAGCCAAGCCAAAAGGATTGAAATAGAATCAAATCACTATTTATAGAAATATTACAATTATTGTTACACCACAATTGGGACAGGTTTGAAAAGATTTCCTTTTCATAAGAACTAGCCAAAATAATGCAATTGGAATGGTTATTGGCATCATCTTGTGCAAGAGATATTGGATCAGTAATAGAAAAGGTAATGTGATCATCAACAAAAACATAGATTAGGATGGATTCTTGATTAGTGAAACCGTTATAATGATTAAATGTTTGAAAACGAGAAATGATTGGAACAATTCTTAAATCAAATATTTCTTCGTTCTCAAATATAATTTTACTTGGATCATTAGGATTTAATGAATAATGAGATGAATCAAGATCCTCTCTATCAATGCATTCATCATAAATTACTTCACAACTTTCGTTAAAAAATTTAGCATTCCCATGAGACACATCAAAACAAGAAGAAGAACTGGCGACATTTTTCCCAAGATTGAAAGAATGATCATTAAGTATTTCATTATCCTGACAATAATACACTAGTAATTCATGTGTAACAAGTTATTTCGTTTTTGAGATGTCATTAATATGAATAGGAACTGTATTGCTAAAAATATTAGGATAAATATGAAAATGAGAGTTTGAGATAATGAACCTAAAAATATCTCTATGGGTAGATTCCTCTATGTATTCTCCATTGCTAATTTCAGATTCTTTGCTGATCATACTTTCTCATGTTCTTGAATTTTGCAGGTGATCATTATAACAAAAATAAGAATTTTCAGATTCAACAATTAGTATTTGAGTTGTCTACTGATTTTCTGATTTCAGGATCATTGATTCTTTAAATTTGTTGATGCGACCTTCTGGAAAATAAATATGCTCTTATTCCAAGTTAGTTGGTTGAAATTCATTAACATGTGAAAGTGACTCTGAATTATCATTATGTTGGTTTAGTGGGTCCTCACCCAGGTTCAGAGTTAGTTGCGCCAAACAAATCCCTACACTACTAGTCCTTTCGGCATCAATCCACGGAGCGGGGACTGAAGTCTCACCCGATGCAGTATGGTGGGATGTTGGAACGAAGTTTTTCCACCCAGAGATCAGCGTGATGTCATTTTATGCCCTAAATCTACCTTCGCATAGATCAATAAGCCTTTAAGGCTTATCGATATAACTTCCTTGAATCGACCTCTAGACCTCTGTGAAGGTCTACGATTGGATTTTGCAGACCCTAAATAGGCTAATCGGCCACTTACGCGCATCCAAGACTATTCTTAACCCAACAATTATTTAGTCCTGCCTAAGTGTTGGATAAATTTAACATGAAATAGTATAATATTCGCGTAAACACTTAATGTCAATTTTGTTCATATAACAATATAGATCAAGTAAAGTCATGCACCAATACATCATTATTTCATACAAGCATTATTTGTCACATCATAAAGCACATTCATACATAATTGAAGTAAATGGGTAAACGCAGGAATTTTAGTAATAATCTTCTTTATTGATAATTTGTTCATCTTACAGACTTAGGACTTCCCTGTGCACTCAGCTATAGGGGTCCACGCACTCAACTGCAGAATATACTCTAGGCCTCTGCGCACACAGTTGTAGAGACTTTCTTCTTACTCTCCTGCGCTAACCCTTTAGACTCTTTCCATAGACTTCTTCCTTCTTCTCTAGACATCCCTAAGACACATCTATTTATACAATCCCATGGTCCACAAACCATGGGTAGATCTTCAAAAGTCAACTCAAATTACATAAAAGAAGTGTAAAACCCTTTTTGACTCCTTTATTATCTACGAGCTCCGTGACTACAATTTGCGCAGACTTTACATTGTATATAAACAAACTTGGTCTTTTTTCCCCAAAATTGAACCAGGGAATGCCATCCCAATAGGCCCCCAACACAAAGATCATGACTTGCCCTCGATTCACTTGGCTAGCGCAGAGATCTTGCTGTAAAGATCCCCCAGCTCCACTTGTGCAACCGCTACTTCATCGACACGTTACTGTGGAGCACTTGGAAGGTATGCTTTTGACAAGCAATCTAGTGGTTTTTCAATAATAATTCTAACTTTTTCTGTATTATGAGTTCAGAGAAGATAAAGGATTTTGATAAAATGTGCGAAAATAGACAAAGGAAGCTCAAGTGTTGATAATTGACGTTTTCTATGCAGGAAGACGTGAAAACAGGGGATTGTCGATCAAAAACAAGGAGCAAAGGGAAAATAACTGTTGTCCCTCCAACAGGGCACCCGATGCGGATGAGATCAAGCAAAATTAGAGCTGAATAGCCTAGGGAAAGAATGCGGGATACCGGGTCGGAGAGCACAAGAAGGAAAAGAGAAGAATTGAACGATTAACGAATCCCTCAGGATCTTTGATCCTGAGGGATCGCTGCTTTAACTTATCTTTTTGATTGTCTAGATGCCTCCGTCATTTCTGTTATATAAAGGCACCACGCCATTAAGAAAAGGGACGACTATTTTATGATTCTAAGTTTCAGAACAAATTGTGATCATTGAGTCTTGCTGAGACCTGACTTTGTATACTTTTGTTGATGCGATTAATATAGAAAGCTTGGTGTTCATTTCGTCTCTGCATCTGGAGTAACTTAAGGCAGTGTACCCTTGGTAGCTAAGGGCCCGGCTCCGAAGGACACTTGCTTTTGTATTATTATACGGTGATTTGTGTGTGGTTCGTTTATTTCTGTTATTTAAGTAATCTGATACATCTTTTATGTGATATACTATGCTCCATTATAATTGATATTTGAATGATTTCTTTATCTCATGTCTCTGCACTGTACAATTGGATCTGTTTGAATTGCATCTTTCGGTTATCTCTGTAACAGAATGTTGACATGAAGGTTATTGTCATTAGATCCATGTGAAATAATATTTATGAGACTTGCAAGCAATATTACTTTGTCCAGAAGCGTAGTCATATCATTTATTATTCTCAGATTGCTATAATAGTATAGAACATGTACATATGGATGAGAATTGTTGTTTCATAATTCATTAAGGATTGTTGTTCCATTCGATTACTGTTGTTCCATTTTATTACTGCTGTTCCATTTTATTACTGCTGTTCCATTTTACTGTTGTTCCATTTATTGCTGTTCCATTTCCAGACTGTTGTTCCATTTTACTTTCCACCGTTTTATTTACCTGCCTTTGTTGTTTATGGTGTGAGAGAAGGCCTAAGGCTGTAGTGAGCCCCAGCAAGACGCTGCTTAGCTCCCAGACCTATAAGTCCATGCTCTAATTTCCTTTCTTCATCAGTTTCTAAAGGGATGGGTTGTTGCTTCCGTACCCTTGACTGATCAACTGCCTTGTGTGATTCTATCTCTTGGGTTAGTTTAGTTACTGCTTAGCATTTGTTTCCTTTCAAATCATTAGAACACTATACTACTGAGCATTACTCGGGCAAATAGCCTCGGATTGAGCTACTCCTTGCAAAAACAAATCGTTCCCGGATTGACTTATTAATGTGGGATAATTAGTGGTGTGAGAGACCCTAGTTATAGCTCTACATTTTGGCGCTGTTGCCGGGAAGGAGTAATAGCCATTTTCCCTTTACGGAGTAGTGTGCAAGTCTGCTAGGGGGGAGTTGGATTTTAAAAACGGAAGGTAAGAACCTGCGTATGGAGCATGTAAAAGCCCTGCTCCACCGTCCGCTCTCTTAGCAGGATTGCTAGTTGATAGGATTTAGTAGTTTTTAGAGTGCATGACTAAGCAGAAAAAGCTAGAAAAGAATATCAAACCCCCATCCAAACCTAAAAAAGCCAAAGGACCGGTGACCCTTGGCCGAACAACCTTTATAGATGAAATCTACAAGAAAACGGAATCTCAGCCATCAGTAGGCCTCAGAAAGATTAATTCTAGGCAGCCTACTAGTTCCCTTCAGGCTACAGCATCACCATCTGGAGCCTTTGCTGAGGTACATAGCCAGACTAATGAACAGGACTATCAAGAAATTGAAAATTTTGTATCAAGACGGCTGCAGGAAGGGAACTTAAGCAACCTTTGTGAGGGAGAAGGGGAAACAGGGGAAATAGGAACCAAGGTCTCCTTCTAGGATAATCCAGCTGTTAAACAGCCCAGATAAGGGGAGCGCAGCCAGAATTAATATTGAAGGCACTCTATTCCCTCAGATAGAAATCCCAGACAAAGGAAGTGTCATTAAAACAGTTTATGCCAAGGCCGCCCCTTCTCAACCTAGGAACACCCTCCTAGAAATTCCGGAAGACTATTGGCACATATTCGATCCCATGGCGCAGAATCAGCCAAATACTCAAACTTCTACATTGCAATATTCGATAGTAGACTCTGCTGCAAATGCACCCATGAAAGTGATCCCTCTTCAACACATCCCAATGTTTCATGGACTCACATCAGAAGACCCTGGTGCATTCTTATTTGAATTCGATGTGTTATGTAGAGGGTATGATTACACCACTGACCCCCAAAAATTAAAGTGGTTCCCCTCCACTTTGAAAGGAGCAGCTTTGAGATGGTTTATGGGTTTAGGTGGTGGAGTCATAAACAACTGGGAGCAAATGAAAGAATCCTTTCTTAAGAAATATCAGGATTAATGTAGGTCAAGAGAACTAAAAGATGAAATTTTCCAAATGACGGCCAGACCAAATGAAACTCTAGAAGAATATGTAGAACGTTTTCAGTATAATTTACAGAGATCCCCTATGCATCATTACCTCTGCCTGATAATGTGTTGAAAATTGCATTAATTAGAGGTATGAAAGAACAGTGGATTGAAACATTGAATATCATGGGAAAAGGGGATATTTACCAAGAGAATTTTGCTGAAATCATTAATTTATGCATCAGGAGTTCAAGAGGCAGCACAAGGATAAAACCAACGGAATATGATCAGTTTGTTAGAGATAGCAAAATATCAACAGAAGGAGTAACACGTGTAGAACTTAGTAACTTATTAGAAATTTTAAAACTGATATTCTAGGGACATTAACTACAAAACTTGATATTGTGCAGGCTAAGAAAAAGCAGATGAAGGCAGAACAGAATCTGGCAATTTTCTGCCCCCGATGCAGAAGAAAACATAGCCACAAGGAAAGTCCACTAGATTCAGTTCAAACATGTGCCATCTGTACAAAAGATCATCTCACCGAAAGTTGCCCCTCACTTCCTGGACTGAAGGCAGTATATAAAGAAGCAGAAGAAGAACCAGAGCCATCATACTTTTTTAACCAGCGTCGCCAATGGCAACCGAGGCAATCAGGTATGTTTTCGAACCCAACTTCTTCTTTTCAGCCGCCGCAGTATAATGCTCATCAATATGGTATGTGGAAAAACCAATCTACACCCCCATTTCCGAGTTGGTCATTACAGCCGTTTCCTTCCCCAAATCCATGGATGAATCAGACAGGCCAATTCGGCTGGCCAATTTTTCCTTATAACCCACCGTATTGGCAGAATAATTCATATCCTCCACAGTGGATTCCCCCTACTTCACAAGGTTCACCCTGGCAGACAAATTGGCCAAGATCGACATATCAATCAACAGGAACGATTCCACTCCCTCAACCAACTCTGCCAGCGTTACAACAAAACCCCCAGTCTAATCTGAGACCACAACTCCCAGCCCAACCCAATCCCAATCCTAATAATAGACCAGTCCAATCCCTCCAAATTATAGAAACATCAGAAACTGGACCTGACCTAAGGGAGTGCCATGATCTTCAGTTACGATCTGGGCGTATCATAGAAACAGAGGGAGGCAAAACAGTTCATATTGAAGATCAGTTACCAATAGAACAACCACCACAACAAGAGGATATAAATAGAGAGCAGACCCATCAACAAGCAAGTACATCCTCTCCTCCTTTCCCGGAACGATTATTCATACCACGACCAGTACAATATCCAGACTTCGACATTCTGGGAGAGTTACAACACCTGTACATAAAAATTCCATTCCTCCAAGCCATACAAGATATTCCTACATACGCAAAAACTATAAAAGAACTATGCATAAAAAAACCAAGGAGGAATACAACTACTAACCCTAGAGTCCAAGTAGTTGGTACTTTATCCGACCTGTTATCAAGAAAAGAGACACCTATCAAATACGAAGATCCTGGGAACCCAATTGTAACTGTCCAAATCTATGGTCAAACCCTGACTAATGCTTTAGTCGACCTGGGAGCTGCAATCAACATTTTGACAACTTCCACCTGCCAAAAGCTTGGCATCACATCAGTAGAACCTACTTCTACTTTGCTAGAATTGGCAGATCAATCTGTGGTTCGACCCGAAGGTACTCTATACGATGTCATGGTTTCTGTAGACTCCTGGGAATATCCAACTGACTTCCTGATAATTAATCCAAAAACACGACTAGATGGACATCCACTAATACTAGGAAGACCTTGGCTTGCTACTGTCGATGCCTACATTGGTTGCCGGCAGGGAAACATGACCATAACTAAAGGACCAGACGTTAAAAATCTAGTTCTATATCCTCTAGCAAAGCCGAGCCTACCGACGATCAAAACTAATAAGTATCCTATGTCATATCTTACTAACAATATCAGATCTCCATTGACTGTGCAGAAGGCTTTAGATTTTAAAGATCAGACAGAAGATGATGCCATCAATAACTTCATTAGTCAAACTGAATCTAGATCTCACACACAATGTTTTATGATAGAGGCAGCCTTTGATAGTGAGCTAGAAGAAGACCCTTTAAAAGATCCACATGACCAAACAATACCAGTAACTGTTGTTGCCAATAGTAAAATAGTGGAAATCGAACCTGGTAAGACTCTAAATATCAACGCTAACCTCACACCAGATCAAGAAATAAAGCTTGTTAATTTATTACAAAAATATAAGGCAGCATTTGCGTGGGATTACCCTGACATGAAGGGGATTGATCCTCAATTATGCACCCACCACATCTATATAGAGAAGGATGCAAGACCTGTTCGCCAGCCACAAAGAAGACTCAACCCCCATCTAAAGGAGATAGTAAAAGCTGAACTTCAGAAACTTTTGGATGTTAATTTTATTTATCCCATCTCCGACAGTAAATGGGTCTCTCCCCTAGTGGTGGTACCCAAGAAAAATGGAAAATGGAGGATTTGTGTGGATTACAGGGAGTTAAATAAAGCCACACAGAAGGATCACTTTCCCCTCCCATTTATAGATCAAGTATTGGACACTTTGGCAGGAAAGAATTTTTTTTCTTTTCTGGAAGGCTTCAACGGATATAAAAAAATCCAAATTGCCCCTGAAGACCAGGATAAAAATACCTTTACTTGCCCTTGGGGAACGTTTGCCTATCGAGTACTACCCTTCAGCCTATGTAATGCCCCCGCCACATTCCAAAGGGCTGTCCTCAGCATCTTTGCAGATCTAATAAACGACGGACTTGAGGTGTACATGGATGACTTTACACCATATGGAGAAGATTTTGACCCAGCTCTGGATACCCTGGAAAAAGTTCTACAACGTTGTATCGCTACCAGACTTTGTCTAAGCCACGAAAAATGTTACATGATGATGACAGAAGGGCTCATTCTAGGGCATTACATTTCAGCAGCTGGCATCCAGGTAGACCCGGCCAAAATTCAGATTCTTTTGCTTATCCCTACCCCCACTACTCAAACAGAGGT
>APFE031476080.1:0-10014 GCA_000404065.3 Pinus taeda | reverse complement strand
GTTTCTATCGATTGACGTGAATGCTTATCATGTACAAGTGTGAGATGGTGATAAAAATGATCGAGATGTTGGACCTTATGATTCATTTTGTAGAAATAATTTCAAGATATGCAAAGCTTTTTAGGGGGACGCCTATCATGCTGAGTGGAGAATGATACCTGCTCTTTTTTGCTTATGAAGGTGCTCGTTGAAACTAACCATGTGCGATATTCCTTCAATGGATACAACCAAAACCCAAACTGAAAGCATCATTCCAGACATAAATATGTAATGAATGTTATGGACTTAGAGAGTTAGAGAAGTACCTGACATGTGCGGCAGGTCTAAAAAAATATTTTTTGTGTTTTCAAGAACAAAGGGTTCCACGATGAAGATGTAGTGGGATTGATCCTCATGTCCCTTTCGGTTTTATCAATGGAGATCCCACACTTCTACAGTGTTCCCCCAAATATGGAAAATAGGGTGATAGATAGGGATGTGGGGCCCAAATATAAATAATTTGCATTGTTGGCCTATGGAGGTCAGAGAGATTTCCTAGAGAATTTCTTGCCTTTGTGGTTAGTCTGTGTACCTGATATTCACTTCATCAGAGATAGGTAGGACCCCAAGCCCATATCTATGTAATTTCTAGTCTGGTAGATTAGGTAGGCCATACAGTGGTCCCCTGTACAACTTTTTTTAGCCCATTTTTAGAACCACGTAGGTGACTCTGCTTGAGCCGCATGGTCTTCGTGCATAATTGGATTTATGCATGAAGACCCCGTGTATAAAGAATACTTAGACATGTGCTATGCATGCCTGAGTTAAGGGATTATGCAGTGAGACCTGTCAAGGGTTTGTTGTGTTTATCCAAAGTGAATGCATTTCAGATGCGCACCTTATGGGATATAGGCGCCTGCACTGTGTGCCTGTTTCGGGAACAGGTGTGTGTATTGTGTGACTATTTAGGAAACAGGTGCATGCACCATACACCTGTTTAGGAAACATGAGTGCAGTGGGGAAAAAATGGGTTTTTCCCCCCCATTCTAGATTTTTGAGGACCTGAGTGGTTCTCCTTTCTGATTTGTGGCATCCTTGGTGGTAAGATGATTTGGAGAGAGAAAGACTGGACTCCTCTCCAGAATGCTGTGATGCAAGATGCTAGTTGTAGGGCATGTTTCTCCAATATCTAGTCAGTTGCTAGGATGTAGATTTCTAGTTAGTGGTTATCCATCATACAAACCTCCTAATCCTGGTAGAGGTTGACGTCTATTTTGTAACCGATTTGATGCCTCGAGGGGAGGTACTTCCTCATCCCCTTCCAGGAGGTGATGTTGGTATGAGGGTTTGGGCTAAGTAGTATTGCGGTCCAGACCCTATCTCAAATGGATACATGAGGATTGTAGCAGTGGATGATCTAGCCAAGAGATCAGCGCTAGCTATGATTGTTAGACTCGTGGGATTAGCATCCCCCAACTAGTGCTTGGGGTCGCTTATCCCAATTTTGCAGCGACTTTAGGTGGGGACATTTTTTGACTAGGCCTGACTAGTGCAACAGGAGATAGTGTCGTAGCTTACCCAAGTTCAACGATTGTTGTTGAAGAGTTTTGGTTACGATAATATGATTTGCAGCATACTCTATGAGAGGGTGGTGATGATTCACCCTGTACTTGCAGTATTGGCGGGGCCTCCTCGGGAGCCTCACATGCACTGTTAGGGATAGGCAATACCTTGAGAGGGTGGAGGAGAGGTGGGTCGGTACTGGAACAATATGGTAAAAAATTGGTTTGAATCATACTCCTAGTTGACATTGGACTATCCATACCATGGGGTTGACTTTCGGGGAGATTCGGAGATGGGGATCCCGCTAGGTGCGGCCTGGGGGTGATCTAGTATATGATTTTTATTTCTGCATTTGTATACATATGACCTTTTCATGTATTTATGATTTACAATGATATTGACACTATGCTTTGTATACTTGCATATGTGGGGCCGCGAGGGCATCCTCTAGCCTTTCTAGTTGGCCATGACCCGAGATACACATGATTTGCGGGCGATGCATCTGTTCCTTAGAGACCCTGGGTACCGAGGCCTCTACTTGCTCCTTGAGAGCGACCAAGATAGTGTTGTCAGATGGATATTCATGGGTCCTTTGGAGAGGGGGATATGGTTACAGATATTTTGGTCGTGCGAGATGAGGAGGCTGATGCCTGAAAATATGCCACGGAGGCAGAGTTATAGTAATACCGAGACTCCTCGAAATGAGTTGACACCTTAACTGGAGGTGTGCCCCTTGAGGGATGGCCTCAACTTCGAGAGGTTATGGTCGAGATGATGATGTCCTAGGATCAGGAGGATTAGATGACTTTGCGCTGTATTACTATGGGGGTAGCTACTGCTAGTCCCATTTTTGGCTGTTGATTCATAGATGGTACCACCAGGGCCTTAGGGAGGCTGGTTATGTACTTTCATCTCCCTAGATGATGTATGTACCAGTGAAAGTGCCCATTTATGAGGATACTCCTCTGTAGTTTTTGATGACTTATCATTCTTGGTCTTGGGCTAATGATGTTTGCACTTATATATGTTTTTTTTTGTATATACGAGGCATTTTTTCGTGGTTCTCATGATGTGATATGTGTGTGCATACTTCTTGGTGTATTTCTGAATTTATGTTTATAGATGTATCTTGTGTTTGATATTTTTATATATCTTGATGGTTATCTATGTGTGATGCATTCCAGTCTAGGATTTAATTAGCAATGCAATCAGCGAGATGATTTTGATCTCTAGGTATATGTGTAAACGTGATTTGATCAAAATGTCTAACTAACCTTTGTGCATGCATATACTTGTGAAAAAGGCATGAATCACCAACTTGGAATATCCTATTTAACTATGACACTATGAGGAGGGAATCAAGGAATACATGTAGGCGATAGATGCCTAGGTGGTTGGCATCAGCTAGGAGGCCTATGACGACATCATATTCTTCTTCATTGTTGGTGGCTAACCCGATACATAGCCCATTGAAGAGGCATGGTGCTTGGTCAGGAGATTATATGGCCCATGCTGCGGCAGTGAGATTTGTGACCATCGAGATGCACCATTAGTGAACCCATGGTGATAACATGGAGGAAGATCCATATGTTTACATGAGAGGAGAGAGTGAGGTATACATCTATGATGAGGTGATCATCACAAACAATAATTCATTGTACATACATGCTTACTCTAACATTTTATGGGTGAATTTTTTTGAGTTAGAGACCATTGACTGGGTTTTCTAGGCAAGTCCCATTGGGCTTTGACAATATGTATGCCCCCTTTTGGAGGCAATGTTTGATAATGTAATGGCCCTTCCAAAGGGTTTTGAACTTCCTGGGTGCTATCGCTTCTTGGGAAACATTGTAGTGGAGGACTAACTCTCCCTCGATGAATGTGTATGGGGTGATATTGCAGTCAAGTGAGGCTTTGACCCTTCTCTTGTGGGCTTCATTGTGTTGAAGGTATTCTCAACGATGTTCATTGACTAGATCTAGTTGGACTAATCTTTGTTCCAGTGGTTTGGTGTCTTCTCGAAGGTCGATGACTAATTGTAGCATGGGGATTTCACACTCAATAGGAAGTACAGCTTCTATACCATATATAAGTTGGAAGGGCGTGAATCCTGTGGATGCTTTTATAGTGGTGTGGTATTCCCACATGACAGAGAACACCATGTTGGTCTAGTTAGTTTTGTGAATGTTTACCAAAAGTTGTAAAATGGTTTTGAGGACTTTGTTGACAACTTATACTTTATCATTGGATTCAGGGTAGTATGGAGATGCAAACTCGTGGGAGAAACCAAGGAGCTGGGATAGATCTTGAAATATTTCCTTTTCGAAATGTTTACTGTGATATGACACCAACTCTTTGGGAAAACTGAACAACGTTATGATGTGGTTCAAGAAAAATTGTGTAGCAGTTTCAGCGGTGCTATTATATGTGAGCATTGCTTTTGCCCATTTGGTAAAATAGTCTATGACTACTACAATGTACTTGTGGTTTCTAGATGATGGGGGTTTACAAGTCATAAAATTGATACCCCATTTGCAGAAAGGGTCAGTCACTATAACTGGATGTAAGGGGGTAGGTGGTGCATGTGCATTATGAGCATGTTTCTAGCATCACTCACATATTTTGACTTCTTGTATACAATCGTGGAAGAGCATGGGCTAGAAATAACCAATGCAAAGGAATTTTGGGCAGTGGCCATCCCAGATAGATGGTCGTTACATTCCCCACTATTACAATTATTTAAGGTTTGCTCATCTTGCTGGTGATTGAGACATCGATGTAGGATGGTGTTGATGCCTCATCGATAGAGGGCATATCCTAATAGGAGGTAATGAGGGGCTTGTTAGCGTATGCATCTTTGATTGTCATGCATAAGCCAAGGTCTTAACTATTGAGTTTGTAAAAAGAGAAGGATATCATCATACTAGGGGTTGCCTATGGACACCAAAAATAGATGTTCATCAAGAAGGTCCTCATTAATCGGGGATCCCTCATTATCTTTTGGGAGGCCTGTGCTGATTTCGGCTAATATGAGTGTTTTTTTTCTCTTGGAGGTGGTAAACTAAAGGTCAAATTCTTATAGAATCACCACCCATTAGGTGTATTTGTGGATCATCATGTGACGAGTAAGTAGGTATCATATTGGATTGATGGCTTCTACCACCGTAGTGGTCCTAAGGATGATATAATGCTGAAGTTTTTGTACAACATGTATAACTGCTAGGGCTATTTTTTCTTCGAGCTCATATTTCAATGCAGGTCTAGATAAATTATTGCTTACATAATAAATTATGTGCTCCTTTTTCTCTGGTCCATCTTGGACTAATACCCTAGCTATGGGTCATTATGAAGCTGATAAGTATAGGGTATAATCTTTGTTGTGGTCAGGGGGGTGAATCAAAAATTATTAAGATAAGATATATTTCAAGGCGTCGAATGATTTTTGAGCTTGATCATCCCATTGGAAATGGATGTCTTGATGAAGGAGACTTAGAAAATCTTACGTGCATGTGGTGTAATCTAGTAAAAAATGGCTTACAAAGTTGGCTTTACCTAAGTTGTAAGCTTTGTAACTACTTTAGAGTTTTTGGGGGACGTACCTCTTTGATGGCTTGGACTTTTGGGGGATCTACTCTGATCCCTTGCTCAGAAACAAGGAATCCTAGGACTCTCCCAGCGTTGACGCAAAACACACATTTGAGAGGGTTCAAACATAGGTTATATTGGCGACATATTTGGAGCACCAGATGGAGGTCTTCTAAATGGTTGGCGCAGTTCTTAGACTGTACCATGAGATCATCTAGATATGTGAGAATCAGGTGAGCTAGATTGTGGAAGATGTAATTCATGATTTGCTGGAAAGTGGAACTGACGTTTTTAAGACCAAAGGTCATGACTCAGTATGTGAATGTCCCACAATAGGTAGCGAATGGTGTTTTGCACTAATTTGTATGACGGATCAAAATTTGGTTGTACCTTGAAAACCTATCCATAAATGATAAGGCCTCATGATTGCCGCAAGCATCGATGAATGGTGTTGGGTAATTATCTCTAGGGAATGCTTTATTTAGGCCACTAAAATCAATTACAAATGTGAATGGTGCCCTATTTTTTCATGACGGGTATAGGTTTGGAAACCCAAGATTTGTAAGAAATTGGATAGATAAATCCATCTTTGTGAAGCTTATCAATTTCTTGCTTAATTGTTGTTGCCTTAGAAGGATGCAACTGGAGTTGTTTTTGGCAAGCAAAGTGGGGATCTGGACCTGTGTCAATATGATGTTCCACCATTGTGGGACTAAGGCTTGGCATCTCTGAGTAGCCTCATGCAAAAATATCTCTATATTCTTAGAAGAGGGATGTGTATGCGACTATTTCTTTGAGGGAGCATGCTACTCGCAAGGAGATTTGCTTGGTTTTGCTAGGATATTTTGCAATATTCACTTTTATGGTGGGTGAGGTATTGGACATGTTCCCTTCCTCAAATGCATCGGGTGCTGGAATGGGGTTATTGAACCAATCCAATTTCCTGAGGGGAGAAAGTCTTTTGTTTGAATGGTGTAAATGTCATGGGTTTTCTTGCTGCTAGGGGAAAATGTTTCTTTGTGTAAGAAAAATGAAGGATAATGCATGGAATCCGAAGGACACTTAGGTTCCATCATGGCATCGAGAATATCTTCATTTGAGCGGAAAATATTATCCAACGTTGCCTAGGAGTGGGCCAAGTCTTGAGATGTAGATTTGGTTGTGCTAGTGGACAAACACAAATATGATGTGTTGGTTGAAGCTATAGAACCTAGAGAGGTTGAAAAGGTGTGGATTGGATGGTTTTGCATCATCGGAGTTGTCCCTACCGTTTTGGTAGGGTTTGTGGTCTCGACACCAAAAGTTTATCAGTAGAATACACGAATCATGGTTCCTACAGACAAGGAAATAAATCGTATATGATGTTGTGTATCGTCAGAATTGGGTGGTGGCAGAGTCTCAGTTATAGGTGGTTGATGCCTCTTAAGAGGAAGCTCTCACTCTCTCGTTAGTGTACGAGAGGTAAGAGAAGCTTCTTCCATGGGATGTTGCTTTTCAATCCAAAGCTTCAAAAATATGTGTAACATAGGGCATGCCTCATTGGTATGAGTAGCAACGGTACAGATTCTACAGACTAGTCTCATGGTACCAAGTGTTGATGCATGGTTACCATACAGAAAATCTAATATGTTTTGGTGGTGTTGAAGGGGGCTCACATAATGAGGGTTAGGCCCTGTTGTTGGTAGTCGATTTTCCTCAAATACGCATAGAATGGACCTCGATGCTTCATTCTCGAGGTGCGATGAATGTCTTGATGGTTGGGTCTCTACTCCAGGCAAATTAGGATTCTCTACAATAAATTGTTACATGAATCCTAACATTGGATGAAATCAAGAAAGATGTGGACAATGTCACACATGATGGTTTCCACCGCAAATTTAGCAAGTGTGACGTCTGTATCTTGATCTTGTTGGTTGGGTGACATGAGGATTTGGATAAAATCGTTTAAATGCTCATAACTTAGGGCATTGGTTGTTGAAATGTTATAAGGTGTCACACAGAGCTCATGTCAGTGATGGTGAGGTATGTTCTTGTTGAGGGCACCTCTGACTGTGGGTGGAGATTGATGGATTAGTCGGATGAGAGGAGAAAGAGACTCCTTCACTTATGATACAAAAAATATTTTTGGATCCATCCTCTATGGGGAGTAATGGGGAACTAGGTTGAGTGAATGTTACTAAGACATCTTTGTATCGAGGCACTTCGGGGAAACTATGGATATAATACTCGTACTCGGTGTAGATGGCACACGCATGATTAGTGCATAATTCATTATAATGCATGGGTAAATTCTTCTTCTTGATAGAGGTTAGATGGTTTACAAGCTTTTGTGGGGCATGTAGTAGATATTTTAGCATCTTTAATTTGGGGCATTTATTAGTGGGGGGGCCTATGGTTTCAAACAAAGCGTAGCATTGAGGGGTCTTAGACGAGGGAGCGCTTGGGGATTCCATATTTTTTCCTTTCTTATTATCTGCTAGTTTTGGTTTAGTTGGTGTTGGTATTGTCACTACTTGTGGCATAGGTGAAACCTAGGTGGGTGCCTTATGGGGTGTCTTTTGGCCCTCATGAGGGCTAGGGAACACCCCTGTCGTAGTGTAACATGTGCTAGGTAGCATGGTCTTGTGGGATAAATATCAGACTGGTATTTCAAGGGCTAGGTCAAGCAATGTGATTTTGCGATGACTTGGTGCAAAAAAAAACCCAGTGGTGGATATAGGAAGGGTGTTTGCGTAATTGCTAAAGGTAAAGACCTGTCTTCTTTAGTTGCAATTGTTGAGGTTCCTGGAACTGATTTCATTGTTTAGGCGGTGTTTGATGAAGTCATCATGCAAACTAGTGCTCCGGTACTTCAGAAAATCTCTTGTATTATCAGAGGGTCTCCTAGGAATGGTCCTAGCAGGCTTGATGGCTTAAAATGGCCTAGGCTAAGCTCAATGTAAGTAGTGATCACTTCTTGGGATACTAAGGGAAAGAAGCCATCTAGTTTGGGTGAAGTTTTCTTCTTATAGTATTTGAGTTGATCAATGGTAATGACCTTTCCCTCATGGGGGAATGTCATCATTCTGAACACCGATGAGGCGACTGCAAGCATTTCATACATATAGCTTCAACCTAGGAGGATATTGTAATCCAACTAGTTGTTGAGTACTTCAATGTCCATTAACACAATTTTTCCAGCCAATTTAACTGGAACGCTAGGGTATAGGTCGATGGGGGAAGAAGGGTGCCCATCATACGCTCTGAGCATTATTCCAGAAGGCTTAAGTTGAGGGGATCCTAATTTTTTCCAAACGGATTTGGACATGATGCACATGGAAGCCCCTTAGTCAATGATGCAACGATCGATATTGATATTCTAGACTGAGACAAGGATTTGGAAAGCAATGGTTGAGGGTAGCTGAGCAGTAGCTTTATCCAAGTCAAAGACCATGAGGCAAGAATTGGATGGGTTGATTGTGCCTAAAGTGGAAAGTAGGGATTTCTGCTGGTTTGGACATGTCTGCAAGACTTCAAGCTCTGACATATTTGACGACGACTGAGCCAAGTCATCTACTATGTTGTAACTATGGGAAGCTCTTGAATTAGTCCTTGCACACCATAAATGTCCTTTAACTATTTTGGGCATGACATCTATGGGAGGTTGCATAATGGTCAATGGTCCAGAAGGTACAGCCTAAGACGAGGTTGATGGACTGGGCTCTAGGGAGCCTCATAAGTATGATTCCTCATTTGCAAGAGGGCATCCTCTCATGTAATGAAGATATCATGATTAGGATTTTTGTTGAGGTTCCCTACAGATGGGTTTCGTTGTTGGGTGTTAAAAAATCACTAATGGGGAAAGAGTTCCTATATGATTGCAGTTATTTGGCCACTTTCCCCCCTACTGTCTTATTTCCTTTTTAAATCTAGAAGCTAGGGATAGTGATGGGTATAATGGCCATATTCGTCACAAATGGCACATGCATGATTAGTTCGAATACTAGTGTTCTTGCCCTATTTCTGAGAATTGTTATTGGTCGTACCCTGGTTTTGGTTTTGGTTGGGGTTGTCCCTTCCCAATGCCCTTGGGATTGTTGTTGATTGCTGCATTCCCTCTCGAGCTCTCCCTTTGGCTTATTTTTTAGTTTTTCCTAGCAGTGTTCAAAGAATTAACCAAATTCAGTTTGTCTTCTGATTGATGCAATGAATTGAGATATGGTTGCACTAGATTTACCTGTGCATTGTTTTGCTTTGGTGGGTTGTTCTATTACAGATTTGGGAAAGGAGAATATTGGCTTTCTTGTCCTCGGTTAATGTATTGGTTCATGGGAGCACACTTTTTATCCATACTCCATGAGGAGGATTGTTTTCCTTGTGGGGGATGATACGAGCCTCCTTGGGGGGGCTCGTGCTAGTTAACCTTGTTGCCTATAGTTTCCATAAGTGCAGTTTGGCCATTATAATACCCAGTATTTTGTAATGGTTGCCCAACATCGTAAGATGGGCCATTCAGTGGATACACAGGGTATTGGTTGCTACTGTTGTGATGTCTTTGGGATAGTGCCTCGATTAATCCGTTAGCAGTATTGGATGTGCCTGTTATTTCTCGATAAGATTATAGGCATGGGCCATCTAGAAGTACATGATAAATGTACCCCGACTGGTTGTAGATAAACTCTGGTTGCTAGGATTTACTGATCAATTCTTCCTCGCTTTTTGGGAATGTTTTGGCCACGTATTTTGATATTTTGGAGGTGAGGGATCTCAAGAAAATGTATAGGAGGACTTTATCTTCAAAATCAATTTTGCATAGGCTGTGACATTTTCACCATTCGTGGATGTGGTCCGAGATGTGCATAGCTTATGTTTTCTTGAAATTGGTTAGCAACTCCAAGCTAGAATCAT
>APFE031476079.1:28656-55722 GCA_000404065.3 Pinus taeda | reverse complement strand
GGCACAACAATATTAATAAGGGGTATAACTACAATAGTAATGGGGTAATCACTAGTATTATAGGGACCCAACAATCTATCAAAGGTAGCCAGATTCACTTGTTTGGGTATTAGGGCAAGGAAGGTGGATTTGGTGTTGCCTCCCACTTAACACATATTTCATTAAAATTGGAATTTTTTTATTACAAGGACATCATTAGAATTATGTATTTAAGTTATTTTGAAATTCTAGATCCACTATTTATTTCCAAATTTAATGAAATATGTGTTACTTTATCATTTTTCTAAAAAGCCTTTGCCATTCTTAGTAGGTCAGATTTAATGATTGTCCAAGAAGCTCTGTAGAAGTGTGCTGAGAAACCATCTGGGCCTAGGGCTTTGTCAGGCTCCATGTCCCAAATTATATTAATGATTTCTTCCTCAGTGAAGGGCTTCATAAGATTTGAGTTATTCTCCTCGTTAACCAGGGAAGGGATCTGGGAGAGGAAGTCATTGGAAATCGCCTCGGCTCCTGTTCCATCCTCTGTGTATAACTGTTGAAAGTGAGTTTCAGTAGCTTCTTTAACTTGGGAAAAACCTTTGGTGATTGTCCCATCTGCTGAGGTGATTTCTGAGATGTGATTTCGGGTGAGGCATGCTCTGAACTGCCTATGGAAGAAGGTTTTGTTTCGGTCACCTATTTTCAACAATAAGCTTCGGGACTTAAGCCTCCAAAATTCTTCTTCTTTTCTGAAAGAGTTGAAAGAAGCAAGTTGGGCTACTTGTTCTTTCTCCAATTCATGTGTGGTTATGTCTTTGTCCTCCATCTCCCATTATAAATCTGTTAACTGTTGGACAGTTTCTTTTCTATGAGTGGTGAAGGTGTTGGGAGGCATTTTGACCCACTCTTTCAGAGATGCTTTGGTTGCTTTTATTTTTTACTCCCCAACATAACTAGGTGACCCATTAACCATGATGGACCAAGCCTTGTCAATAACTTCCATAAACCCTTCCTGCTCTATCCACAAAGGGCTGAAGCAAAATGGTATTGGCCCCAGGTTTTCTTCCTCATCCAGTTGTAAGAGGATGGGTTTATGGTTCGAGGTGAACTTTGGTAGGATTCTCGATGATACTATTCTCTTATCCATCAAAAGAGTGCTCTGCACTAGGAATTTGTTGAGCCTGGCTGAGATGTGGGCTACCCCTGTTCTGTTGTTGTTCCAAGTGTATCTCCCCTTCTTGGGTTTAAGATCAAGAAGATCCCACTGCTAAATTATGTCCTCCACAAGGGGTAGCAATGGATCTCTGCTATTGTTACCCCCTTTTTTTTCTTTTGGGTCAAGAACGATGTTTAGATCTCCAGCTATTACAATGTTCATGGGAGAATAGTTGTCTACAAAATCGATAAGTGTTTGCCAACACTCTTTTTTCTCAAGGTAAAGAATAGGAACATAACAATTAAACAGGGCGAGAGTGAGCTTACTTGCTTTATGTCGAAGCTCGGTGTAAATCCAATGTTGAGTCTTGAAGGAATTCTCCAGCTGGAACAATTCCTCCATCCAAACCATGGCAAGTCCTCCTGAGGTTCCCCTTGCACTTACGGCCATCCCATCTTTGGTCTTCCAGTTCATTCTGCTTAACTCAGAAGGGTTTCCCCTTCTATTTTTGTCTCTTGGAGCATAAGGATCTCTGGGGTTTCTATTTTCATGAGATTTTTAACAGTTGCAGCCTTCATGTGGTTCACCAAACCTCTACAATTCCAAGAGACTATATGCATTATTTATTTGGCGTATTAGAGGAGAGGTCTCCCTTTGGTGGCTGTGCTCTGGTATTTCGACTTATGGACATTTCTAGAGTGGACTGACTTCCTTGCATTTTTTGCCTCTCTGCTTCTTCCTCTCTTGCTTCCTCTTCCGATGAGTCTGTGAATTCTGAGGGTTTCTTTCTTATCATGTCTGCATAAGAGGATGGTGGAGAGCCTCTTCCTGGGGAGTCATTTTGGGTAGGGGAAGCCCCTGCATTTCCTTCCTCGATTAATAAGGGGTTTACGTATTGTTCTGCATCACTTTTTGTAACTAGGGTTTCTTCCTGTGTATTGAGAGTTGCGAAGGAATTTGAGGGAGGGTCTGTTATAGGGGGTACTGCCCCTTCCAACTATGCTCTGTGGATGGCACAATGGTTCCCGCTTGTGCCCCTCTCCCTCTCGGTTTGTTGTGTTGCTTTGATGAGGTTGTCTTCTGCACCGTTGTCCATTGGTCTCCTTTCATTTTCTCTGCTTCTTCTTCGATTTTCTTTTTACAATTTCTTGCAAAGTTCCCGTATCGATGGCAATGCCTGCACTTGAAAGGCAGTTGCTCGTAATCCAGTTCTTACACATGTGACCATTCTTCCACTGTTAGTTTTATGGCTTCTGGAAACCCAACTTCCAGGTCAACCTCGACACAAATTCTGGCACAAGAGTAATGTCCCTTCCTGTCTGCTCTGTCAATGTATTTTCCAAGGGTGTTTCTGATGGTTTCTAAAGTCTTCGGACTCCAATAGTGTAAGGGTAAATGAGGAAGGCGCACCCAGATAGGAACAACCGAGGGAACATCTTGGGTTGGATCAAAGTCTGGTGTCCATTTGTTCAGGTACAGACCCTGGGGACCCATGAAGTATGGCCCATTTCTAAAGATGAGGTTCCTATCTTCAATGCAGTGAAAAATGAAAATGAAATAACCCTTACCGACGAAGTGGCATTTTATTCCTTCTGAAACCAGCGGTCTCTAGTTGCATTGCACCCACGATTCAATGGCTCTTGGTGATGACCATAACCCAGTGAAATAGCCGATGATTCCTCTTTCTGCAATATTCATGGCAACACAACAGGGTTCTTCAGCTGGAAGAGCGACGATTGGGATTGCTTCCATCTTCTTGACGAACTTCTGTTAGGAGGCTGAAATTGGGCATTTGGTGCATTCGCCCACCAACTGCTTGAAGGCCAAGAGTTCAGGGGGGAGGGAGGAAGGAGGCTCAGAGCCTTCCTCTGAAGCCATGGCTGTGAGGAGGGTTTGTAGGAGGGCGCTCACAGAGGTAGCAACAGTGTGCGAATCCAGTTCTCAAAGAGCATATTGTAGACTGTTTTTAATTTTAATTATTTTATTTATTAAACATTTTTTATTATTTATTTATGGATTTTTTTTTAACTTCAAAAAAAAAAATGTTCTTGATGTTTTTTTTCTTCTTTAAAATATGTTTTTTTTTTTTTTAACTTTATTTTTATTTTATTTTTATTTTTTCTACAAGTAAATTTTGTTTTTCTCTTTTCTTTTTTATATTTTACTTTATTTTTGTCATGATTTTTTTTTAATGTTTTATTACCAATATGAAAATCAAAAACATTTAAAAAAAAATTATCAACACTTAATACATCAGAAAATTTAAAGTGTAAAAAATAAGCCCTCTAAACAAAAAGGGTTGATGTTGTATCAACACTTTTCAAAATTAGCATGAAAATCACTAACATTTTAAAATAGATGTTCATATTTGATACATAAAAAAAGTTAAAGTGTCAAAAATAAGCCCTCTAAAAAAAGGTTACATAAGAAAATTTAAAGTGCAAAAATATGCTAAAAAAAAAAAAAAAAAAAAAAAAAAAAAAAAAAAACTTATGAATAACCACTTTTCAAAGTCAGTTTTTTTTTGCTACCTCAAAAAAATGGGTAATAGGTAATTTTTTGGTTTGATCGGTAACTATGTTTCATGGTTTCCTTGTGGTTACGAGATAAAATTCTGACAATCTTCCATATAAGAATGTGAATGAATGGTTCTACACTAATATTCCTTATATATATAGGTAATTTTTTGGTTTGATCGGTACTATGTTTCATGGTTTCCTTGTGGTTACGTGATAAAATTTTGACAATCTTCCATATAAGAATGTGAATGAATGGTTCTACACTACTATTCCTATTATATATTATAATATATAATATAATATATAATATATAATATATCGTATGCGCATATTAAACATAAATGTGCATTTAGTGTAAGTAAGCACTGAGAAAGGTATAACAACATGTGTTCATTTGATTAAATATGGAACTTAATTGTTGAGTTGAAAGAAATGATGGTTTAATCAACAATGGATCTATATAGAAACCGGTATCATCCTCACAATATTGGTAAATTCATTGGTACAATTGATATATAGAGTTGCATTGATTTCATTGGAATGAATGTAAGAATGTTGGGCAGTTTTCATACTAGTAGTTGTATGCAAGGAGGAGAACACACAAGAATGGAGGTATATATATGCATTGACTTCATTGGAATGAAACGTAAGAATGTTAGGGAGTTTTCATACTAGTAGTTGTATGCAAGGAGGAGAACACATAGATGAAGGAAGGGTATATAGTAGGCTCAATAATAATATAGAAATATATAATGTTTATTAATATATATATTTATAGATTAGTGCTGTGGTGATGGTGTTAGAACCCAACCTGTGATGTGTGTGTCGTGTTTGTATGCATATAACATTGATTGGATTATTGTGTTGAGTTTCTAGGCTTAATGCCTACAATCATAATCAATCGTCATGTTGTATTGTCAAAATTTATGATAATAGCGTAAAAGGGCGGGCCATTTTTAATTATTGCATAATAACCTTGTAATATTTTAGAAAAAAACAAATTAACTTATGCTATGCTGAGAGGTTTGAGTCCACAGCACAAAGTGAAGCAATTATATAATTATATAACATAGGTATATATTATCTTAGGATTTTATTTTATATAAATATAACACACACACACATATATTCAATGAGGTGACTAGTGTTATTGGACATAGTTGGGGACCAACTCTTGGGTATGTGTCCGAACTCAGAGGCCTTATCCTTGAGGGTCAGGCACATAAGCCCATATCATTGAACGTTTCATAAACCGAAAGGCAGGGGTAGGTTCGAATTGACAGGAGAGTGTCTCATGGATCAACAAGTTGGGCATTAATAAGCAGACCCCCCCCCCCCCCCCCCCCCCCCCCCCCCCCCCCCCCCATGACGTCAACAACAGAGGCAGAGGGGGGGCTCCTGCCCTCAATTGTGGTCGCTAGATGAGCCATGGGGAATCAACGGCTAGAATTTTGGTGGGGCATCCTCCATGTGACATCAGCAAAGGGAGGGTGAGGCCCCGCAAACTACCAAATCATGGCCCATGAACCATGAATTAGAACCAAAATAGTGGACCCCCCCTTGTGATGTCAGTGAGGAGGGGGGCTCTGGTATTAGACGTGAGTTGTTAGATATTTCATACGAGAAGATACCATTAGATTTTGGCCCTATGACTACAAGGCAAAACCAAGACAGTAGAACCGCCCAAACCCCACCCCCCCCAACTTGTGACGTCATCAAGGGAGTGAGGGTCATCTATTGAATTGCAGTCATTGGTTGAACAATTATTTGTGGTTCATCAAATGGCGAAGGCCTATATATATATATATATATATAACACCCACATGTAGTGGTGGGAAGTAAAACAGAGTATTAAGTTGTTGAGACATGCCACGTGGTAGTCAAAGAAATGTGACACAATTGAAATCCATAAACTTTAAAATGACATAATTGGTAATCCTCAAGTCCAAATTGGAAAATAATTATAGCACTAGAAAGGTCTCGTTGAGACAAATATGATGAGGACATCCGAATAGAGTTTAGGGAACTAGGAAGACAAAAAAAAATTACCCCATTTATCTAACTACACTAGGGAAGTTGGGTTAACATAGTGAGCACACTCCCAAGCATAATGACGTTTTTTTACATAAGTAACATCCCTATCACCTCCAGAAATCCTCCTGAATATAGATGGAATCTGACACATACAATCCCCTTCACTACATGCATGTTACTAGCCCCACTAATCACATTGCAACCTGAGTCTGTCTCTAAAACACTAAGGAACCCTGACCTCATCCCCATCATGTGACTAGATACTCTACTATCCACTAACCATAATGCATTGTCCTCATACACAACAGTACTACTTCCTGAAATACAAGTGATAAGAGAAAATTATTTCTCAAATTTCTCAGCAAATTTATCAATATTAGTTGATGTTATTACTGCTACTACATGTTCTTGTTTATTCTTCTTTTTGTATGGACATTGGCTTGCATATTAATCATTCTTGTGGCATGAAAAGCATTTCATTTTGCTCATGTCCTTCTCAAAAGCAGATCCCCCACTTCTCTTTACCTTACCTTTTCCTTTTCCCTTTGCAGTAAGAGAAACATTTTCCTCTTCTCCCCCACAACACTTCCCACCACTCTTGGCATTTCTCAAAAGAAAATCCCCCACTTCCCTTTACCTTACCTTTTCCTTTTCCCTTTGCAGTAAGAGAAACATTCTCCTCTTCTCCCCCACAACACATCCCACCACTCTTAACACGCCTTATCTCCTCTTAATGGAAATCATCCCAGATTCTTCCCTAGTCTAGAAGATGCTCATGACCCACTATCCAATCAATGAATTCATCATACTCCTTGGAAAAACCACCCATGGCCAATCTAACCATTTACGCATAAGAGGTGGTTTATCCCATAATTGTCCATTCATCTCTAGCTTTAGTAATTGTGGTGAGGTATGAGGATAAAGTGTCAGTTTTTGTCATCTTAGTTTGCCTAGTTTTTCGTGCAACACCATCTTTATGATCTCATTAGTGCTTTCGAAAAGTTTAATTAAGGTTCCCAACATCTCAAAGGCATAAGACTTCGTTGAAAGATGAGGAGTAAGGTGGTCTTTAATAGCATCAAGAAGGATCCTCTTGGCTTTAACATTCCTCTTGTTAAATCATCCAACTACACTGGATTAGCGGGTATTTTAATTATCTTCTAAAGAATGTTCCATGACACAAACTCCTAAAGCACCAATACAAACCTCTCCTTCTATGGGATAAAATTATTAGCCCCATTCAAGCTATTGTCCACCCTCAACCATGTTGCCATTAACATGCTCAAATGACAAACAGTACTTTTCCCTTATCTTTTTCTTAATGCATCCCCTTGCAATCCTTGCAATACCATTGTGTCAAAATTTTCCCATTAACCCAGAGAATCCGAACTTTGATGCCATGTTTAAAAACCACCTAAAAGTTGATTTTCCATTGTAGGGTTTTTTTCAAAAACTTAGTCAAACTATGATTTTTGTCTCCAATTAAAACTTTCCCAAATAATGCATTTAAACTTAAACACATATAATCTAATTTCTTACCTTTTCACCTTATATCCCTCAGCTAGTTCCTTCGGATGCGGCTTACTTTTCTTAGCAGTGTATAGGGCTACATCTGTGTCCTTTGTGATCGTGGTTTACATGTCTCACCTTGTAAGCTGCTACAACAACCCTTAAACAACCCTTACAAGGCCTTACAGCAATATGCCCATTTACATGCAATAAAATTTTAACTCTATTATAATAATATCTTTTTTTTACCCCGACATTTATGCCACCATCTTCTCAGCTTCTCACGTTAGCACACATCCTCTACCATATGCAACCACACATAGCAACCACGTTGCCACATATTTGATTGACACATTCTATCAAATATTTTGAATGCAACCAACAACCATTGTTGCTCTCTATGCACTTGCGCACCACAACATCATCCGATGAGAAATGTCATTTCGAAATATCTGGATCATTTCTGTCAGTGAGTGAATAATTAACAAACTTCTCATGAGCCCATTCCTGTATAACATTCGGAAGAAATGAAACTAATGCTATGTGTAGGTTTAAAAAAAAAGAATTTAACCATCCCGAGTTCGCCCACCACCATAAGACGGGACTTAAATTTCATATCGGAGCATCTTTTCACAACGGCCAAACCTGTCAAACCTGGGATCGAATCCTCACCAGAGTAGCTAGTGCCTATCTCACCAGTCCACAACGAGCAAAGCTCACTATTTCTGCGTATAGCTTACTTTGCTACTTCAACCGCGGCACTAAGAAATATTTTGCCACACCCGTTTCTTCTTGACTCGGTCTTCTAGGCACCTTCCGTTCTGTGTGGTAAGAAATGTCCTTCACGCCACTAAACAACTAGTTTCCATACCAATTCGCCTTGTTGCCCAACTCCTTACCCTCGCTTTTCATTATTGACACATCGACTCACACGTCCAACGACAACTTCACATCGTTTCTTCCTCTACTCAAAAGTAGTCCTGCGCGACTCAAATCTTCTGAACAATATCCTCTGGAACTCACCCGCTATTCTCATCAGTCTGATTGTGTTATGGCCCAAGCGTCATCTCCGTTGTGTGAGCTTGATTCCTTGGCCTTCATGCCATAGCCCTCTATACGTCGAGCTCGACTCTCTGCATTCAGACATAGTTCACGAAAGTATTGATCCATGATGTGCATCGTAGTCCTGAGAATATCCCGTGGACTATGGGCAGTCCTGTGGCCGCCATCTTGCCATTGTCGAAGCTATCCACTACCTTTGCCTTGCTCTGATGTAACCCTAGGCTCCCCTTCTTTTCACGCCCATCTCCTTGGCCACGTCGAGAGCTGCCCTTATCACCTTGATCCCGCATCGACTCTTCAAGGTGATGAGTCAAGATAGGATCTAAAATGTTCATCGGCTACCCAACAGCAACACCTCCAGCTCATTGGAAAGATCCGTGGCCAAAACCACTCACAGTTACGAATCTCCAAGTGAGGAAGGGCTCCATCTCTTTCACACCATTCTGATGTGACCGAGGTTGTCATTTTTCACGCTACCCTTTTTCAGTGACAAGATACAATTTCTGGCTCTTCTAACAATTATGATTCACGAGATCAAATCTCCTTGATTCACCAGATCAAATCTCCTTGATTCACCAGGCCAAATAACAAAAGCATCCTTTTGAAGCTAACTCTTCGCTCTGATACCAATTGATAAAAATTTACTGGAGAAAAAAAATAATTATTGAGAAATAATTAAACATGACACAAATAAAACATAAATACAATTAACAAGTTTATCGTGGGGAAACCCCAACTCCAAGGAAAAAACTCAAACGAGTGAAATTTTATTAGCCTTGGCCAAAACCCTAGCCATCTCGGCCAAGTGGGCCCTCCAAGGAAAAATCCCAAACCAATGAAATTTCATTAGCCTTGGCCAAAACCTTAGCCAACCCTGCCAAGTGAGCGTTCCTTGCTCACTTCCCTCGCCACATTACAGTGGAGTCTTCTCAGCCTTTTATAAGCTCCATTACATGCAATACCATGGGTACACAATACCACATTCTCCAAAACCACCATTGTTTAACATGGTCAACCTTTACTCTAACTTTGAGTCAATTATCCCTACAACAAAGCTCATTAACTAAACCAGAAAGCGCCAAGGGTTTTTCCAACCAAAAATACCTTTCGAGCTACCAAATTTCAACACTCCCTCTTAGTGAGGAAGTTATTTCCATATACCTCCAAATTTGATTCGCAACCACATCCTTCTAGAAAACCCAGATCTTTGAGGTCACCATGCTCCTAGAAGCCTCCCACTTCAGAGCATCCTGCATGGCCATCCAAACTATGAATTTCCTTATTCCTATAAATTTTCAACTCTATGACTTTTCCTTGCATGACCATGACTTCCTTACATGTGCCATGGCATTTCCTTACATGGCCATAACTTTTCTTGCATGATCATGACTTTCCTTATATGGTCTATGACTTTCCTTGCATGCACCATGACTTCCTTGTATGGTCTTCGACTTTCCTTGCATGCACCATGACTTTCTTTACATGGTTCGTGACTTTCCTTGCATGGCATCAAAGACTCCACTCTCTTGCTTGAACTTGAAGGTTAGACTTCCAGTGGCATGTTGACTTTCTGTGAGCCTGCTAATTCCCCCTGAAGCTAAACTCCTCTAAGCCTACACAACCTTCCCTTGGCTCACTCTGCTTTCCCTCTTGAAAGGTAACCTCATGAAAACCTATGCACATGTTGCAATTGAACTTGTTTCCTTTCAAGGTTAGTCTCGAGTTGTGGTTGAACACATGATCTAGTCCACTCTAGACCACCGCAACTCCACTCTGCAAGTGTCCTCATCCTCCTAGGTCAAACACCTCATATACACATGGTTCCATTGTCGAATGTGAAACTCTTCAACCTAATGAACATATTATCTCATGAAACTCATCAAACTGCAATCCATATGAAGCTACCACGTCCATGCTAAAGCACTCCCTGCTAAGGTACCTTACCTATTGCAACTTATTTTGAAAAGTCAACATAATTCCATCAATGGTATTAGCAACCTGCCACTCAACATACAATTATGCACTAAGTTCTCCCTTGAGGCAACCTACCTGTCCCAGCATTGTACAGGGCCACAACCCTCTCCTTTGTGACTTTGGTTGCCTTGTCTCACCTTGCGAGTTGATACAACATCCCTAAATCAACCCCGCCCTCTCCTTTCTAGTTGTGGCCAACTCTCCCTCCTTCAGCCAAACCTCAACCAATCTTTTCTTGCTTGTGGCAGGCCTTAAAAAGCCTTCATTTTCCCATAGTCATCTCCCTTTCAACATCATCCTACCTTATAATTCCAATAATGACTTGTGGTCTTCCTCCTTGGGCCTGCAATCAACCTAATGATGCTTATGTTCCTTCTCGGCCTACTCACATGAACATGCAACCAACTTTATTTCAATATTGGCACCCCTGTTGAGGCATCTGGATGATTAACCAGGCCCGCAGCCAATCATAACTGTCCTTCAAACAAGCCTTAGCTCAACCTCCTTCTTGCCACAGAACTCAACCTCTAGCTATCCTTTGTTCCTGCCTCTTTTAGCAATCCCAACACTGTCCTTCGCCCCTCTCTTGCTCCTGTGGCTTCCTTCCTTTGACTTGTGGCTCCTTTTACTACCTTTCTCACCACACGATAAGATGATCATTTATCCTCCTTGTCCCTTGTAGTTATACTTTTCCAAGGGTTGTGTCTCTTGGCCTCATTGGCTCACCTTAACTGACTTGACACCTTAAGCTGAAAATAATTAAATTATAATTATAGATGTTTTCCTTGGGTTTAAAGCCCACTCACTTTGGATCCAAAACTCCAAAATTGGGTGCAAATCCCATTAATCAAACCAAAAAGCCCCAAGGGATTTTTCAACTAGAAATACTTTTCGAGCTACCAAAATTCAACACTCCCTCTTAGTGAGGAAGGTATTTCCACTTGCCTCTAAATCTTATTCGCAACCACATCTTTCTAGAAGACATAAATATTTGGAGAAACCATGCTCCTAGAAGCACCCCGCTTCAGAGCATCTTTCATGGGCATCCAAACCATGAATTTTCCTTGCATGGCCATGATTTCCTTGCATGTGCCATGGATTTTCCTTGTATGGCCATGACTTTTCTTGCATGATCATGACTTTTCTTACATGGTCCATGACTTTCATTGCATGCATCATGACTTCTTTTTATGGTCTATGACCTTCCTTCCATGCACCACGACTTTCCTTGCATGGCCTCGAAGACTTCACTCTCTCGCTTGAACCTAAAGGTTAGACTTCCAGTGGCATGTTGACTCTATAAGCCCGTTAATTCCCTTTGAATATAAACTCCCCCTAAGCCTACACATCCTTCCCTTTGCTCACTTTGATTTCCCTCCCGAAAGGTAACCTCATGAAAACCTATGCACATGTTGCAACTGAACTTGTGTCCTTTCAAGCTCAATCTCGAGTTATGGTTGAAAACTTGACCTAGTCCACTCTAGACCACAGCAACTCAACTCTGCAAGTGTCGTCATCCTCTTGTGTCAAACAACTCTCATGCACATGGTTCCGTTGGCGAATGTGCAATCCTTCAACCTAATGAAGATACTATCTTATGAAACTCATCAAATTGCAATCCATATGAAGCTACCACAACCATGGTAAAGCACTCCCTGCTAAGGAACTTTAGTTGTTGTAGCTTACTTTGAAAATTCAACAGAAGTCCATCAATGGTATTAGAAACCTACCACTCAACATACGGTTATGCATTGAGTTCTCCACCAATCCACCAAAACTTCCATCCTGTCACTCCAAGCTGCAATAATCTACAACTCCTAGTTTGAACATTTTGCTCCATCTCTCACAAGGCATACCTATCCAACTCACTTGAAAACATTGTTTATTCCTATAATAGTCCCACAGCTCGCTCTCAAAGTTTCCACATGTGCACAATTCTAACCCAAAGTCTCTTCAAAGTATCTTTGATACCATGTTACATTTCCATGCTTCCCAAGTCTAGTTGATGCCTTAGCTAGGAAACATAAACAAACTAATAGTGTGTAACTTTAAAAAGTTTTGCATAGTGTAATATAGTAGCAATTTGATAAATGATAGTAAACAAGATTTAATGCCCAAACTTGTTTCTTACAATTTCAATAATAATAAAACTCATAGGGATCTCATACCAAGGATAATGACCCTTTACATCCCAATGCATTGCCAAATATAATTCTAATTCTTTAACCAAATCCTAGGGTTGAGGCTTTTTCCTCTAAGCCTTTCCTACCCAACACGATGGCAGTCATTTACCCACTAAAATACAAACTACAAATGATTACAAATTTAGTTTTTTACATAGTAGGTTATTTTCTTCTTGCTTTAACCCTCAGGTGCTTTCTTTAGCTAGTACATTCTTCTTTCCTCCCTTGCAACCTACCTATCCCAACACTATACAGGGCTACAACTCTGTCCTTTGTGACTGTGACTACCTTGTCTCACCTACAAGCTAATACAACAACCCTAAATCAACCTTTGCATCTCCTTTCTAGTTGTGGCCAACTCTCACTCCTTTAGCCAAACCTCAACCAATCTTTTCTTGCTTGTGGTGGGCCTTACTTTTCCCATAGCTAGCTCCCTTTCAATGTCATCCTACCCTGTAATTCCAATAATGGCTTTCAACTTTCTTCCTTTGGCCTTCGGTAAGCCTAACTAGGTCTCAGTTCCTTCTCAACCTACTCAAATGCACACACAACCAACTTTATTTCAGTCTTGGCCCTCCTATTTAGACCTATGGCTACCTAACCAAGTCTGTAGCCAACCCTAATTATCCTTCAAACAAGCCTTAGCTCAGCCTCCTCCTTTCCACAGAAATCAACCTCTAGCCATCCTTTGTTCTAGCTTCTTTTAGCAATCCCAAGATTTTCCTTCATCCCTATCTTGCTCCTCTAGATTCCTTCCTTTGAGCCGTGGCTTCTTTTGTTTCCTTTATCACCACACAAAAAGATGATCTTTTATGCTTATTGTCCCTTGTATTTATACTTTTCTAAGGGGTTTGAAACCTCAAGGGTTTTGTCTTTTGGCCTTTCTAGCCAACCTGAGTCGACTTGACAGCTAAGCCGACAATAATTAAATTAGAATTATAAATCTTTTTATTGGGTTCAAATCTCACTCACTTTGAGTCCAAAACCCCAAACATGGGTGCAAAGACATTAACCAAACTAGAAAGCTCTAATGGAGTTTCCAACTAAAAATACCTTCTAAGCTACCATATTTCAATAGAACATTAGGGTAGACCCAAAAAATATAGTAATCAACAATCTAAGCAATTCAAGAGAAGCCTGAGAGGCTTGACTTATTCGACAACTTTAGAGGGATATCAACTACTCTTGAAGGGAAGGAAAACGATACATGTGTTTGAGCAAATTATGCTTAATAAATTGTGTCTGAGACTCATGACCTATCCCTAATCAATAATAGTGAAGTAGAACTTAGAAGGAGGGACTAGCAAAAGAGAGATGTGTGGTGAAGAATATTTTGGGTGCCCTTAAATTTTTCACCATTACACCCAAAGAACACTATAGATGAAGGTCTATCTTCAAAGAAATGGTAGATAAGTAATCACACACTCAAGGACATTCTCAAATGTATGGATAAAATGGTCACAGAGTGTTATTGGGGGAATTTTCAAGTCTAAAATGGGCCTCCTAAGAAAAATAATAAAATAAGAGCTATGAATTTGCTTTTCATTTTTACACTACAATTTATGTAATTGGTTAAATTCAATTGAAAATTTTGTGTAAAAGTAAAATTAATAAAAAAATTCTATTTAGGTGACTAAGTTTATTTTTAAAGAAAAAATAATTATCATTAAACAACTAATACATTTCTCCTTTATACTTCAATAACTTAAGAAAAATTATAAATATAAATCCATGAATTATTTTTTTTGTACATTACTAATTAAAATTTGGATTACTTAAATTAAATAATAACATGTAATTAAGATACTATATAAAAATAAAATACTATACTATAATAATTGTAGTATTTTATATTATGTATTAATTTTATATTACATGTGGAGTTGACTTTATTTACAACATAAAAATGAAATAATATAATTATGTCAATAGGCATTTTCTTTACCGGAATGGGGTTGGCAAACACACACCCCAGCGAATCAAAAGCTTTCGTTTTCGTCATTCGAGTAAATATAAATTTGAAACATGGCACAAGTTGAGTGGAGGTATTTTGCGTACATGCCTGCCATTTAGCCATGCCCTCTTGTTACTAGGAATAGTGTCCACTCGGAGCTGCTATTCCCACTAAGACTGGTAGCTATCTTAGAAACAAACAAGTAAAGTCTACTTTCGCTTTCCTTTATGAAAACAGATAAGAGTGGAACAAAGGGCACCAACCTTAGCCTTGTGCTTAGTTCCTTTGTTTGATTCCTCTCCTTCCTGATAGGCCTTTGCCGCTTCTTCTTCGTCTGCCAAGCTTCAAAGAGCACCTGTGGAATCAAAGCAGCATACTACTATCGAAGAACAGATATCTATATTCATAAATAACACAGGACCAGATATGTGTTAACCATACAAATGCATATATAAGCAAATATACAAGAATATGGAGGAAAACTTGAATAGCTTTATTAAGATCAAGAATAGTAAGATGATTACAACCATATGTTCTGACCCAGCATCATCCTCCAGCAAGAAAGCCCTTCTTCACCTCAAGTAAAGCTTAGATCACCAAACACTATGAAGTTATACCACAAAACCAACAACACTTCTTTACAAGATACAAGATTCCATCCTCTGGATCTCTGTGATGAGGGATCCATATATAGATGATTGTAGGGAGGTGAGTCATCTTCTGGGGTCTTGATTAGTGTCCTCTCTCTGATATTTCTTGATTCCACTTTGAGACTGATGATCTCTTACTCATCCCTGGTCGAAAACAGAGAGGCAAGTGTCAGAGGGGAAGCTTCTAGAAGATTCCATGATCTTCCACCTCGCAAATTATCCCTGCCATTTGTCCATTCCCGACCATTGCACCCTACAAAGGGGTCATTCAGTATGCATCGCGCCCTTTACACTGGGAAGGTGATATGCATCGCACCCTCTCCACTGGGTATTCAGTATGGTCCAGTTTTGACCATTTCTGAGTAGTTTTTAGTGGAGAACTTCTGGGAGATGATGTAATCAGCTGACCTTGTTCCTTTAGGTAGTGAAGCAACACTTTTAGGGACTTAGGAGCACTTAGTTTATGGACATTTATGATTTGGGTTGCAGTGCCCAAAAATGTCTATAACAATGCTTAAATGGTGTGATTAAAGAATTTATCATACTTACCTTTTTCAACTCTAATGTGGCATTTAAACTAGTTTCACATCATTAAAATTTCTAAAGGTACTTCTCATGCATTATTTTTATTTTTATTTTTGAAATGCAATGGCATAAAAATTTGCTCACTTATTGGGGTATTTTCATTTTTCTCATATATTTTTTATTTGTTTCATTTTTCATATATATATCTTTTTTTCTTTTTATATCCCCTTTCATTCTTTTTCTTTTCTTGTTCTCTCATTTCTTTTCTTTTTTTCTATTTTTTCTTTTTCTTGGAAATTATTTGCAAACAAAACATTATTTACAATATGTCATATAAAAAAGAATCCATAGTTAATGATCAATTGATCCTATAAATTATATGACCCTAACATGTTTTATGTGATCCCACATTCATGCTTGGAATATGGCACAGGGGTGAATGGCTGGAGAGAGATTTGGCTCAGCCATTCTACGGTCGGGTGGAACGTGGAAGTCCCATCTCAGGTTTGGATTTGCATCATTAATTAAAGGTTATTTATCCTTGTATTTCTATGAGCATTATGATGGATTATATGTGGTTTATATGATTATGAGTTCATTTTTATTTCTGTCCCTATTATGTTGGTTATTTACATGCTTTATGATAACAACCATGTATGGCTTTCCTCATGTTTTTACTTTAATTGAATGATCAATGTATATATGACCTAATGGATGAAATGGTAGCTAATGTGATAAGGAGATAATGCTTCACAATGAATCTCAGATAAGTATGAGACTCCTATGCTCAGATTTTTTATTTACACCTATAGGTTGCATATTTATTAAGTGTTTGACTAAATGCCTCTCATGGCTAGTAGTGGTCTAGTCAAGGTCTTGAACAAGTATTTTCTTTAGTACTATCACTTCGATGTTATTTTGCTGATTTCAAGAGATGGTTCAATTCTAGGCAGTGGCCTAGGCTATGGGCCTAAAAATGTGGCTCAAATCTTGGAGTCGCTGGCATAGCACGACAATTTTGGTCTCTAGTCACCGGTAGGCAAGTATGTGAAATCAACTATAGCATTACAATAACATGCATTCCTTGTCATGGGAGAGACTTTGGGTTTAATTCATCTAAGTGTTAGGTTAACTCAAAGGTTGGGAACTTGGAGGGATGGATTAGCTTCTATGGGTCTTGAAGCACCTAAGGGAGGTTTTTTTGTTATGTTTCCATCGATTCCATTTCCTTAAGGTTACCTAGGAGGTTGAATCATATCATAGTAGCCTCTCGTCTCATGTTTACCTTGGCTGGCCAGTTGCTTGGGTAGATGTGGAAGGAGGGTGTTACAGTCAAGGGACCAATTCAAGAGATCAGCTTGTGGGTTAGAAAATGAACTAAGTGATAGAACAAAAGCTAATATGCAAACAATAAGGCTCATTCGAAGCACAAGTACCTGGATCAATGTAAGATGAGCTTATGTGGTTTAAAAGGGAGGCCCCAAAACAAATCATAGGAAACATTTTGGAGGGTGATTGTGGCTGCTACAACATTTGTGCCAAATTGGTAGAACTCCAACTCTTTGTATGGACTTTGTCTCATGTAAAGCGAGTCTAAAATATGTAGTCCTTGTCATTCTCTTTATTGGCAGCACACATACCAAGCCAAGTAAAACTAATTTGTTTCGAATGGGGATGAGGGTTATATAAATGCACAAGTAAAATATATTGTCAGAGTTTTAGTTTCATGTTTGGTGTTGTTCCACTACCAATAGGCCTGGATAGTACCCCTACAGAGTCTCTTGAGGAACACCCTGGAAATGACCCTGGTGGAGTTACTTGCTTCACCTCTCTGTGTAGGAAACCTTTCTCTCCTTTTACACTTTATTTTATATTTTCAATATTTAATTTTCAAAGAATTATTCATAGGAAGTTATTTATTTCATGAGGTGAAAGAGGGATCCTGACTTATTGAGAGAAGAAGGGGTTGTACCTTTAGAGAAGGATATGTATATATACCTCCGACATATTTGTTAAGGTTTTCCCCTTCTCCTTACTCTACTTGACTGATTTGAAAATGGTTAACTAAATATAGAAAACCAATTAGAGTAGGTGGTACTAGTTAAGAATTCAAGAATTGTGATTCCACCATGACTCTATCTGAAAGGAATGTATTTTCCATCAGGGTATCATCAACTAGAAAAAAATGCAAGATTCACATGAGGAGAGGGAATAGACATATAACCTAGTGTTGATAGATGTACAAGTTCCTCTTGGATTTCACCTTGCTTGTCTAAGAAGCCAAATACGATTTCATGCATAAACTAACCTACAGGTATAAAAGAAAACAAGAAAAGGAAAGAAGCAAGACAAAAAAAAACAAAGTAATCAAATCAGGAAATGGTAAGAAATGAAAACACTACTTTTACTGATAACCTAAGTATAACATAGGCCGAATCACGTAAAGTGATACTTCTATTGTAGTCATCGACACATTGGTTGGCCCATGAAGGCAAGATCATGATCAACAAGGAAGATATGCAATCAAACTCATAGACAAGAAAGATAAAACAATGTAAACCAATACGTTTGAAGCTTGAATTCATCCACAGAAAAGAAAAAGTGGAAAGCACATGAAAGGCATTTTACAGATGTATCATGTTGTCCTATCACATTGCATGTGAAAGACAAGCATGCTCACACCTTCAAACTCAAAAAATGAGCAAACACAAAGAAATAATACAACTTTTGTTTCACAAGAATGCTTGATATGTATGAATGCTCGAATTCTTGATAAATAGGGTAGTGTAATTCCGGTGGAGGATGTGAAAACTATGAAATAAAGTGATTTTCAATGTGAACAATGGAGTGATGAGGAGCCTCAAAATATTCAACAAATTTCTGATTAGGAGTGGAACTAACCTCAAGGTGACAAGAACCTGACATAACCATCAGCTCGCTGAAGTGCCGCGACATCTTGATGAGTTTCCACTTCATCATAAGATCGATCATCCAAGATTGGTGGCTTAGAAAGATCAACAGTAGGAAAATCAGCATTGTCAATGGATGAATGAATGAAAATATCACGACATCCACGATCAGAAAGTTCAAGATAATGGATAACAAAATCCTCATTAACTAATGAATTGTATAGAGGGGGTGATGAAAAATGATAAATTTCACCTGCTATGTTTCCAGAAAGGTAAGATGAGAGATTGGGTGGATTCAGGAACAGATATTTGTTCTCTCCGCATTCAAATGAAAAACTAGGATCCCCATGAATGATCAGAAATAGAAACATCCAGAAATGAATTTTCATGGGATGGAACAAAATTTATAGAATCATGGAAGATTTCAGGATAAAGTGGATGAGGTGCAGATAGAAGGAGATCATCCTTCACCACAGATTCTTTTTCAGATTCCAGAACTTGATCCTTGTGAACATCACATGTGAGATTCAAGATGAATGAACACAACACAAAAAAATCTAGAGGATCAAAGGGAACGAAGTATGGAGGATGAGGAGATAAGACCACATGGAAACCATCAGGGTTACAGTCCAAATATGCACACAAATCCTGAGCAGGTGGGGTACGAGGAGATGGTGATAGATTAACAAGTGGATTCTCAACTTCTCCCACCTCGACTTGTGGGGCTAGAGTTGTTTCATGAGAAGGTCACAGAGAGTCACTTGGGACAATACCCATGTTCATCTCTTATTTAGAAGCTATAACACCAAGGTAGGTTGTGAGAGATTCGAAGGATTCTAACTCATGTGGATTTTCATAAACGTGAACAAGATATTGAAACATTTCATCTTCAAGAAATTCATAACAGTAGTGAAAAAAATGATCCTGAAAATCATGAATAGATTCGTTGGGTGATTTTTCGCAATTTTAAATTATTTTTATTAATGGATTTATGGTCATAAAGAATGAAATCACAACATATTTCTCTAAATAAGTGAAAAAAAGAGTGTATAGAGGCTACATACAATGCGTGAGACCATTTCTTTATGCACCCTTCGAACTTAAAAGTGAACAACCCATAGGAAATATCATCAGATGGTACATCATACCTATTCGAGAAGCCAATATAATAAATTGTGTATCTAAACAAAGTTGTTCCATCCTCGCGATTGAAATTATATATGGAAAATTTATATATGATTCCTACCCACACCTCGAAATCATCAAAGTTATAGAAACATGTCAGGGTTATGATTTGGACAAAAGACATGAAATATGTGTAGAAATTCGAAATAGACTTCAAGGGCTGATTTTGTCATCTAGCCATCTTTCTAGCACCAAAAATTTTTATGGTGTTGGATCCACCAACATTCAGGGGATCTCCCCAATATGAGGTCCCAATTAGGCCTCAAACCATTTGGAGTAGGATTCCCAATAGTGGGTGGTAGTGTAATGCCTTTATCGTGGTAGCAAGCAGAGGTAAGTATCATAACTTTCGGTGAGATAAAGTGTGTGACCCTGCAAAGAGTCAAGTGCAATGCATGAAGGTTCTAACACACGGAGGGGAAAAGGAAGTGCATCACTTAGAAGCCTTTAATATTACACATCTTGAAAGGAACACACGTGCGAAATGACATCACAAGCTAAAATGTAGAATAGTCCACAAGTTAAAGTGATCACCTACTCCAACAATACACATTCAATAGGATTCATACAAATACCATACATTTCTAAAGCAACCAAAATAATCCAACTACATTAATAATATATGCATGAAAGCATGTTGGCTATGATATTATTATTATTATAAGTGAAAGTTCCATCTATACATACACCATTGATGACCACTAGCCCCAATAGTGGAACATTACATTCAAGAACACTTGCTCCTCCAAATAAGTAAAGCATCTCTACGCTATGGAGAAACCAAGGATCTTCACAATACTCCCAAGCCTTTTCTAAACTGAACCCTACCCAAAAGATTGGCTCCCAAAATCATGTTCTATGTGTTATGAGGTTCTATTTATAACAAAGGGCGGGGTGACCCTTGACATTCCCCTTTTTGACTCTTAAACTCCCCTCATGACTCTTCAAGTTCCTTACAAGTAACTCATTACATAACATGATCACCTTTCACATTCAACTAATGACACTTGGAATTTCACTTAAAACATATTTAAAAATAATTTTACATTTTCCACATTTACTCATGTAAGACAAAATAAGGTAGAGACAACCTAACAAAACAAAACACTATGATTCCAAAGTTTGGGGAAATACCAACTCGAAAACCCCCACTTGGTGCTTCTCAGTCACATATTGAGGCGAAGCTTAGTACTATATGATGGCGTCCCCAAACTGTTTAATGGTGTCTTTATGAAAGTGGACCCTTTCATCCATGGCATCTAGGTATATGGTATTGGAACCTATATCCAACTCGTTATGAAGCATGTCCAACATGGTATTGACCTTGATAGGACCATCGATGTACTTTCACATGTTGTGTGCGTTTCGCTCCAAGTCTTCCCTAGTGGCCTCTCATCTTAGCTGCTCCACATAGTCACCTATCTATAGCCAGACTTGGTTCCTGGGTTAAACATCAGTGAGGGAACTGATTGGTGGCATCCTGTGCTTTCTCAGAATGACATCCAAACTATTTTACAACTGCAAATATGAGGATTGTATGCTACAGATGAATGGGTCGAGCTGCTCATAGTTATGGATCAACAACTAGAGCTTTTCCTTCAAGTGGGGCCCTTTTGTACCATTTTTTCCACTCTTTTACATGGGTGATGGAAGCATGTATATTCCTGAGAGTTTGAAAAAAGTATTTTCTCCATTTTTGTGGGTCATTCACATAGACAAATTATTTATGCACAGTGAAAAATTTGTCATAGAGCTTCTGCATGGTACCCTAAAGTATTGATACTTCAACAAGTATCATTTTCCTCATTTCCCCCAGTGTAGAAACTACATTCTATGTTGATTCTCAAAGTTATTATTTTTCTTGCCTGGTAGCCTACAAGTTCTTTGTTAGTTGTTCATTCTCGATCATCAGGTACTTAACATTTGAGCTTCTTTCTTATAGATAAGCCAAGCTAGCTTCAACAAGGGCAGTTGGATTCTTACTCGTGTTTGAAGTTATCACCCTTTCTTTGATGAATGCAGGTGATGTGTGATCATCTTGAAAGTTATCTCTTTGCACCTTTACAATCTTCTTCTACAACTCATCAAATGATAGATTGTACACATCCATGACTAGATCATCATCAAGGAGAAAATATCTCCTTGCTCTCTTGAGACTGGTTCTGACACTAAAGGTGGTGGAGACTTAGAGATGACCTTTGGTGCTCTCGGCATAAGGTCAGGGATTTCATTCTATGTTTCCTATTCCAACTCCATGTTTTTTACTTCAATCAGTGGCTCAATATGTTAAGCAAGCTCTCGATTTTGCATCTATTCACCCGTGCCCTCAACTACTGGTTGTTCTAACTCACTAACCTGCATGGGAACCTTTTGCTCCATCATCACACCTTACCTTTGTTTTCCCTCCTATTTTTTCTTCTCTTCTCTTTTTCTTCTCCTAAATCCTTATTCCTCCTTTAGCTTCTTCTCTGTCTTATCTAGCTTAAGTTTTTCTTCTTGTAGCCTCTTCTTTTCTCTCTTCCTTCGCTCTGCTCTCTTCATATGTTGCTCCCTCTTTGCTTTCGCTACCAAAGCCGCCTTCTCCCAGATAAGATCTACCTTCACCTTGCAGCTTTGCTCTGCCTCTAAATTCTCAATAATCTTTCTCTTTCCCTTATCCTGGACTAGATTTATACATATTTCTACTATTGTTGTTACTTCCTAGGCTATTGTTGTCTATAGAGAATATTTCCAAGTTGTTGCTATATTGAAAAACTCATGGAATTTGGAGGCATTGTAACAATACATCGAAGTGTCCTCCTCTGGCCAATCACATGCCCCATGTATCTGTGGAAATTTCACTCTCTCATAGTAGTACTTGCAAATGTCGTGGGGATCATACGTATTAAAGTCTCTGGTGCCAAACTCAAATTTCACTATCTCCTTAGCTTTGACATTTGCATCCTTCAAGCTCTTAATCTTGTATAATTTCATCTGCAAAGGAAGAGTGGTTCATGGCCTTTTCTTTTTCCTATGTAGTCCTATTGACATCCTTGTAGAGAGGTGATATGAAACTTCTTGCATGATTAGCTTGTCAGTGGCATACATTGGTTGAACATGTGGAAACTTCTCTTCTCCAAACACTTTGATGAATGTGCCACCTAGTGAAGCATACCAATCTGCAATGTTAATTATCACCTCCATTACTTCTTGAGACATGCAAGGTGGATCATGCTCAAAGATAAGATTGTACAATGGAATGACAAAATGTTCTGTTAGCCTTAACATCACTCTTCTATAGCTGCACTCAGAAAGCAACTTGCAATAAGTGTTGACAAAATTTTCTTTTGGTTTCCATATCTAGCTCATTCCAGGGAACTGTTGTTGGGCATAGATTTCATCTAGTAAGTAGATGGACATGTTAAACCTTTCTTTCTCATTCTTTGGAAGATTTGAAGCATTAATCACATGGATCTTCAACTGATGAGCCAACAAATATGACTAATTTAATGGATTCCCATCACTCACCAACTAGTCTAGTAAAACTACCCACCCTTTAGGAAAGGTTTTCTTGTTCTCTTGACAATATATTCTACACAAAAATATGATCAAGAACTGGTAAGCCTTCCTAAGGGACTTCATGTTGTAAAAATGAGTGGGTGTTTGTATAAAGTTTGACAGCTCTTTCACCTAGAGCTTGATAATATATTTAGTGTTCACAAAGCTACAGGTGGCATAGAAAAGTGATTCCATGTGCTTCACTAGCTCAGGAAAGTGACACATCTATTGAATGTCCTCTTTGCTAATGGTGGCAAGCTCTCTCCCACTAGCATTGCTCAGTTTGATTGTCTATTCATCTGTGTGTGACACCATCCACCTAACAATGTCTACACATGTGAAGGTGGGGTACTTGTATGCAACCTTGTATAATCTTGACCATTGGATACTAAGATAAACTTGTCATTCCTCTAAGTCTTCCTTGAAGTTCTCTCCAAAAGTATCTTTGATTTTCTTCCATGTCAATGTTGTACCCTTCTTAATGAATAACTGAGTATGAACATAAACTGGTAGATCAACTGATATATTCTCAACTATTTCCCCAATACTGCTCTTAGTGTTTTCCTTTGATGTAGCTCTCTTGGAGGCCATGTTAATTGTAACTGCTAGAGAGATTCTCAACAATTGTTGTACCTATGGGATAGAGAGGACATTGATGGCAAGCAAATGTCAACTTAAAACCAAAGAAACTCCAAGACAAGATCAAGAAACACATTAGGCTCATGATGGGAAGGATTGCTCAATTCTGGTTGACATAGGTCACTTGATGACTGTGGGAATTGTGCGTTATGTAGTCCTAGAAGTTAGTTAGGAATCTTGATGACTGGAATTGTGTAATGCGTAGGTCAGACTTGGCAAAGGCCAGGAGAGATTGTGCATTGTACAGTCTCAGTGGCCAAATTGGGAGGATGGCTCCTAGAACTGTACAGTGAGCAGTTGGAGGCAACATAGGATAGGCTCTACACAATTCTAGAAGCTAAGGTAGAGGCCTTGAGCTCCTATATTGCATACTGCATGCAGTGAAGTGTGAGATCCAGACAAGGGGATCCAGATCTGCCCAAGGGGAGTCTGAAAAACAAGCAGATCTAAAGGATGTTGTGATGTTAAGTGCAGATTTGACTAAGTGTTAATACATGCATGTGAAATAAGTTCAAGAATCAATTAAACTAAAAGAAAATGAAGCATTTGAAGAGATTCTCTGCAAGGACATCCGTTAGTGCAAAAATAGGGTAATTCATGCGACACTTGGGAAAGAAAATCTAAAACTTGAAACAACACTTCTACAAGCTAAAAAAAGTTAAAGAACCAACAATCATTAATAGAAATAAGTGAATTAGCACTCTCACAAGCTAACAACAAAAAGTGACAGAAAAAGTGGCAAAAGACTAGAAAATAAAAACTATCTGGGAAAAGTGACGACGAACACACTGAAGGTTCCTTGATCTCCTTGGGAATGCTAGAGCTCCAAGATCGAGTGTGAAAATGAGCTCTAGAAGCATCAATTAAATAGATTTCATCAAGTTAAGGTTTATGACACATATGCCTAAAATGAAGGAAAAAATGACACTTAGTAGAAATATCTAAAATAAGTGCCTCCTTCAAGTTACTAACACCAGAACCCTATTTTTAAGGGATGTTTTTCGATTTTTTTTTCTTTTTAGGGAAATGTTTTTGTGAATTTCCCAAGATTATGCATATCTAGGAAGGACTTAATGTAGTTTTTAACCCCATACAGAAATTACCTGCATATGAATTCTAAATCACAGGAAAAAATAAAAATTCGAGAGCATAACACATAAAACACTTATACACAGAGATTTCCCACTGGATCCCAAAACTGGCACTACTAGCTTGATTTTTCATTATATTCCTTTCAATGTTACAATACATATTTATACATGGTGAAGCATCCAATACCATGGATCGAAAACCATCACGTCCAATACCATGGACCAAAAAACCATCGCATCCAATACCATGGACCAAAAACCATCGCGTCCAAAAAAACAGAAAACCATGCACAAAACCATAGGTGGGTCTGCCCAACCTAACATAGGTTCCAAAACCAAATTTTTCGGGGCACTGCCCCGCACCCCATAAAGTGGGGTTACGGGTACCCCTCAAACCCCCTGTTAACTATGTGGAAAGAATATAACACAACCCAACAATCTCCCACATGTTGTTTTCTTTCCACAGGGGGCCACAGGAGAGCTTAGTCATTTTTTGCAGCCCTGAAACGCCCATTATTTCTCTACACCAAGAGAACTTCTCAAAGCTCATATATTTTTTCAATGGATCTACAGTATTCTTCAAAGTGTCCACCTTTACCAACAACACATTTTTGTCTTCTATCATATCCCTCACAAAGTGATACTGAACATCAATGTGCTTTGTCTTTGAATGATAAGCAGGGTTCTTTGCCGAGAAAATTGCACTTTGGCTGTCACAATCTATCCTTATAGCTCACTGTACTAACCCCATACTTGAACACAATCTCTACAACCAAACTGCTTCCTTGCTTGCATGAGTGGCTGCCATGTATTCTGTAGTTGATCGTGCCACTACAGATTGTTTCTTACTCATCCAACTGATTGCACCTCCAAATAGGTTAAACACATACCCACTTGTAGATCTTCTCTGATCCAAATCTCCAGCCCAGGTTTGCATCAACAAAGCCATGGATATCCAACACTCTGTCCAATCCTGGTCTTCCTTGGTAGCACAAACCTAATCACTAGTGCCACGCAAATACCTGAAAACCCGCTTCACTGTTGTCCAGTGCTCCTTCCCTGGTTTTGACATAAACCTGCTCAATACTCCCACTGCATGTGCAATGTCTGGTCTAGTACAGACCATGGCATACATCAAGCTACCGACTGCACTTCCATATGGAACACGGGACATGTCCTCTTCCTCTTCTTGTGTCTTGGGACACTGTTCAGCAGATAACCTCACACCTACAGGAATAGGAACCTTCACCGGTTTACTATCCTGCATATTAAACCTCTGCAGTATTGTGTCGACATACTTCCTCTGGTTTAACCAGAGCTTCCTCTTTGCCCGATCTCTTTTAATTTCCATGCCCAAAATATAGTTTGCAGCACCGAGATCTTTCATGTCGAATTTGGAGGACAATTGGGTCTTCAATCCTGGATAATTTCTTTGTCATTTCCAACCAGCAACATATCATCCACATACAAGACCAGCTATTAAACACGGTCACCAATTAATTTAAAATACACACAATGATCTGCTTTGCTTCTGGTGAAGCCAAGTCCCCGTATAAATGTATCAAATTTCTGATACCACATCCTTGGTGACTGTTTAACGCATACAGAGACTTCTTTAACTTGCATACTAGTTCTTTCTTACCCTTCACCGCAAAGCCTTCAGGTTGCTTCATGTAGATTTCCTCTTCCAAATCCCCGTGAAAAATGTTGTCTTCACATCCATCTGTTCTACCTCAAAATCAAAAGCAACAGCAACAGATAAAAGTAATCTAATAGAAAGTTTACCCTTGGAAACAGGAAAAAATATCACCAAAATCATTCCCTGGCACCTGGGAATAACCTTTTTGCCTACCAAAACCGAGCTTTGTATTTCTCCACCACCTTCCCTTCTACATTTGTCCTTTTTCTTCTTGAACACCCATTTGCCTGCCAATGGGTTTCCTTCCAGCCGGCAACTCCACCAGATCCCAAGCCTCATTTTTGTGCAAAGATGCCATTTCATCAACCATGGCCTCTTTCCAGAGTTTTCCATCCTCTGAATCCACTGCTTCCTTCACAGTTGTGGGATCATCATCAGTAACAGACAAAGCAAAGTTTGAACAGAAAGCAGATGGACTATACCTTTCTGGCTGCCTTCTTTCTTGAGCTGATCTTCTCACA
>APFE031476079.1:0-25461 GCA_000404065.3 Pinus taeda | reverse complement strand
AACTGACTTACCACAGTATTAAATGCATTCAGATGCTCTGTCACCGAGTCTCCATCTTTCATCCTCAGGTTATACAGCTTTTTCCGCAGGAACAATTTATTCACCAGAGACTTAGATTGGTACAAAGTCCCTAACTTGTCCCACAAAGCCTTCGCCGTAGCTTCCCCTGATACATTCAACAATACTGAATCTGAGACACACAATCTATTGTGCTCTTTGCCTTCCGATCCAACTTCTTCCATTCTTCATCGGTCACTCCCGTTGGTTTAGTACCCGGATCTACCGCGATCCACTGATCTTTATCCACCAACAGATCCTCCATCTTGATTTCCCACAACTCAAAACTCTGACCATTGAACTTCTCAATCCTATCTTTCCGCTGCTCGCCATCTTCTTTCACCACCAGAATCGATCTCGCAGATCTGCCACTGAACAGGGTCTACCACAGGCCCGAGCGAAACCCCTCAGCAACAAAGGCGTCCCCTTGAAGCCAAAACAGCTCTGATACCAAATGTAGGTTTTAACCCCGTACAGAAATTACCTGCATACGAATTCTAGATCACAGGAAAAATAAAAATGCGAGAGCATAACACATAAAACACATATACACAGAGATTTCCCACTGGATCTCAAAACCGAGACTACCAGCTTGATTTTTCATTATGTTCCTTTCAATGTTACAATACATATTTATACATGCGAAGCATCTAATACCATGGACCGAAAACCATCACGTCCAATACCATGGACCAAAAAACCATCGCATCCAATACCATGGACCGAAAACCATCGCGTCCAAAAAAACATGTGCGAAAATCATGCGCAAAACCATAGGTGGGTCCACCGGACCTAACATAGGGTCCAAAACCAAAATTTTTTGGGGCGCTGCCCCGAACCCCATAAAGTGGGGTTACGAGTACCCCTCAAACCCCCTATTAACTATGTGGAAAGAATATAACACAACCCAATACTAAACAACTTAACCCAACACAACCCAACTAGTTCATGCAGTGAGTAGTTTCTTAACACTGTGGGTTCTATGAAATATTTGGGCTAAGTGGCTCTGGGCTACCTCTCATGTCTACGCAATTTCCCAGCTCAACATTGGCTATCATCCAGTACTATGCATTTCCTGAGCTCATGGGTCACTGGCAGTTAGGACTGCACAATTCCCAAGAGCAAGGCCAGTTTCCCTCAAGAATTGCATAGTTCTCTATAGCAAGCCTAGAACTATCAAGAGACCAAGTCAAGAGATTGGCTTGTGGGTTATAAAATGAACTAAGTGAGATAAAACAAGACAAGATGCAAGGAATAAGTCTCATTCGAAGCATAAGTACTTCGATAACTGCAAGATGAGATGTTTTGGTTTAGGAGGGAGGCTCCAAAATGAAGCATAGGCAAAATTTTGGAGGGTGGTTGTAGCCACTCCAATAGTTACCATTAGCATGAGTGATATTAGCTTCATAAAGAAGAAGTCCTAGGATAAAATGTTTCTAACATATGTACTAGCATGATAGCCTGAGCCATAGGTGCCATATATATATAACAATTTCTATGATATTTTTCAAATGATGTTTCAATGATTTCATTTTTATGTGCATCGTTTAATTCTCAATGTGACAAATGCTAATACAACAAGTATTTAGTCGAATAATCAGTAAGAATATTGTAGTCTCTAGGAAAATGTGAATAAATAAGATAATCAAAATGTCTTTCAAAGATACATACCCTCAAGTAGAAATGAAGTACATGGGACTTTTCATATCATAAACATGATTTAGTTGAGACACTAGGGGTTGTGAAGCAAGTTCTACAACCAAGTGGTAGATCCCAAGGGAAACGACCTATATTAAAAGATTCATGATGAAACTATACTTTTCCATGTTATTGGTGACTAAGTGAAGAAAAATCACCTGTTAACTCACAATCTCATTGGCGGGAAACAATATGTCCCAAGAGGTGGAACCTATGTTCTGAGTGATACAGTTGACATCATTTGCAAATCCTACATAAATCAAAGAAGGTCAATGATATTTTCTAATCAAGACCCAGAAAAACTAGTTACATTAGGAAACTAATAAAACACATAAACCAAAAATATACAAAAGCATTACAAACACTCCTATGTATAATATGTACAAGCCTAACATAGTATAGTAGGTCATGTCAAGTTGTGGCCATTACTGGGCACAAACCTAGAATTCTCATACATGAACACATGAAATATTCGAGGTATTATATGGTGCACCATCATGGGGTGATGTCCCATACTATAGAGAGTTAATTTCCAAATTACTAAAGGGTGATGAGGCCAGGGATAGCCTAAAACCATAGAATTATCAGGAACGACTCGAGGCGATAAACATTATAGCTCCATGAAAAGGACTATCAAGACATAAAAGGTGTATAAGATACTGATAAACAAGAGGATATGAGTTTGACTATTCATTGGTAAGTTTAGTGTTAACAACCAAAAACATGACTTGGTCCAAGGGTAGCAATTCTAGGGATGGCCAAGAAAATCCCCCCATGGTTAATTAAACAATTAATTTTCCAATCTCCACCATTTCCAAGTTAAGGAGAATAGATGCATCAACATGCATAATATCCCTTCGATTATCAATAAGATCCATGAAATCCAAGATGATTTTCTATGAAAAAGACTCATTATTGAGGGAGTCCCATTGAATAAGCAAATATAGCCCATTTGGGCATATCATAATCATAAATTGGTTCACAAAGTGTGTCACTCTTCTCAACAAGATTAGAGCTCAACTAAATACATTAATAAGGAAACTAAACTAGACTTAAAGGCATATGCTCACCATATTGAACTATTTTTGAATGAGAAGGAACCACCTAAGGGTTAGGAGATAGATGGGGGTCCATAGGTGATCAAAGAGATCATGTGCATAGGAGAAATTGAGGATTAAAGAGCATCTTGTGGGGGTAAAGGAAAGACATCGACAAGTGTCAGGATTTTAAACAATTCCACACCAACATTCTGATAAGTTGTAGGGATATCTACAATGAATGGAAAATTATTCCTCATGGTGATATACTTGGTCAATGATATGCAATAATATAACTAATTGATCATGACAATATTTCCACATGAAAAAATTGAAGCACATGGAACAATGAGAGCATGATAGAGGTAATGGAATAAAACTAGATATGACCAATTAGAATATTATAATCTGAGTATCAACAACATCAACATCTGTAGTTATAATTCCCCCCCTAGATCAATGGAAAATGAAGGAAGGAAAACCTGAGGTATGAAGGTATGTCCATCAGAGGCTTGCATGGTAGTACTTCACTTGACAAGTGTTGGAGAGCCAAGGTATTTCCAGCACGACATGGCCATATTACAAGGTGAATACCCTTAATCAATGAGAGTGTACATCTCAACTGAATATGCACACTATGATTTGAAAATAAATCTAATGAGTGATTCTAAATAAGGGTCATCAATGTAAAATATAATAAAATTTGAATCTAAGAGGAAACCCCTCCAATAGTAGTCAACAAGACATTGTGTTGCCTAGGGAATATCTACAAGACTTCTAGAATAGACATGGAACAAGGTGCCTGGGCCAAATATTGAACAATATTGTATTGTTGAGTATCATATGCATTAGGTTTTTTTGTTTACTTTTAGAGAACACCCTTAGGTGGGTGATACACTGGATCCAAAGGCTTATCTAGGATAATGTTCCATGGGTATAGTAGGGATGGTTGGTTCCTTAGAAGTATAATTTGAATTAGGAGCATCGTAAGGCTTATCTCTCATACACAAGTTAAATTGTTTAGTACATACTAGTATAGGTGCATACTATGTAGGAAGATTATGTTTCGCCCCATTTCCCCTAGGTCGAAGTTGAGGAGCTTGCACAACCATTTTTTATTATGGTTGGGTGGGGAATGGATGAGTCAAAATGTCTAGCTACTAGATGACTTTTGGAGGTGCAAGAAGGCAATGGACTTGATCCATATGTTGGAACTCATGAATCAAATGATCTCCCCAAAAAATATTACAAGGAAATTTAACCTTATCATGTCTCTCATTTTTGCCCCCACCATGATTAGGTTAATTTTAGTAGTTTCCTATGTTGGTTTATAGTTATCCTTTTATTCTTTATTTTTATTTTTACTACAATGTTTTTAATGATTCTTTGGTGTTGTAGACTTCATTATGAAAATCTTAACAATCTGCTCAAAAGATTGTTCTTTTTTACATCCAGATTCATTTACTAGGGCTTTGGATGTAATAATCAATTAGCCTAGTTGAGTAGCCAACTAGTTCACAAAATCAGAGGAAACAAAACTAGTGACACCATCAAAGTGTAGTCTCAACTTTGGTCATTGTGGATCAATTGAAGTTCGAGTAGTGTTATGAATAACATCATATAAAGTGTTATACTAAGATTAAATCAAGGCAATATGTTGAGCACGTAGAATGGCCTACTCCTCAATAGTTACCTTGACCATAGCAACATCCTTGTCTATCGGTGGTAGTAAGGATCAAGTAAACCAATATTTAAGCACCTCATGAGGATGGTTGATTCTAACTAACATCTTTCATCTCCTCCACTCATGAATATGATAAAAAATGTGAGTACAGTTATCATATTTAAAGGTAGACATGATTATAGTCCCATGATCCTGTTGTGAAGGTAACTAAAAATGATACATGAAAGTATGGGAAAGGAAGCATAATCACTATAGGATTCCCTGCCATTTTCAGTGTACCAGTGGTTAGTGGTATCGCCAGTTAGGTTTCTCTAGAAAGGATGTAATCTCACAAAATAACCCACCAAATAATTCAAAGAACACAATAAAAGGTAGGTGGTAATGTGGATCAAAGGGTTTTCTCTAGACTTCCCTTAATACTTAGTAATATCATAAGGGAGTTTTTCAAGCATTGGTGGCCACCTAGGATCATGAGATATGGGGTCATTCATCATTTTTTTAAAATCTACAATTTAAGCGAGGTTAGGAATGGAAGTTGGTGTCGATTAAATGGATTAGGACATAAAAAGGTGCCCCTTGATAGACCGTATGGTCCAGCCATAACATAGTTAATGGAGGATGAAGATGTACAATAGGTATAGTTCATTATAGTAAATTGAGTTCCTAGGTCAGAGGATGTGGTGAAAGGATATTTTCCACTAGGGGAAATCCCCCTAAGGAAAAATGGACTCCCAAAGGCATGACCAATCATGGGATTGTACTTGACACTAGAATAAAGACCTTTCTATGTAAAAATATTGTTGTAAGTATAATAAATCGTAGGAATAGTGGCACTAATGGGGTTAATTCCCCTAGGTAAGCTAGCCCCTCCGTAGAAAAAGGAACCCCTAAAGAAATGAATTTGGCCTAACATAGAACAACTCCAAGATTGATATGTTCCTCAAAAAAAAAAATTCTCTAGCTTGGCTAGAGAAAAAAGTATATCACCCTTGCATTTTTTTTTTAATTAGAAATTCCCATATTAGGTAAAGTAACCATATGTATAAATAATCTAAGTGTAAATACCACAACTCCTACTAGTTATACAGGGTTTACCCCCATTCCTAACACAAAAGTGTTTGAAGTCATAGATACAGACAAACTTAGTAAACTTGTAGGGGCCATAGAAATGACTAGTGGGATGCCCCATGACGAGGAAAAAGGTGTTGTCAAAGTAGGAGTGGATCCTATCACATGAAGCAGTGGTAGATGATATGATAGAAGATATTGCAAATATAGAAGGTGAAGAGGGACCCATATCCCTCTTAATAGAAGTATTTATTTAACCAAACATATGATGAGAGGACAAAGAAAGGGGTTTAAAACAATAAGGTATCACTATTTGTACAAGAATATGGTTAAAAGGGTTCATCAAAGGTTGATTCAAATGTGATGATGGGCTGTCATTGATGGCCTCAATAGTAACTATGTCTTCCCCTTGAAGACTAAGGCTATCCCCTTCAACCTGAGCATGGTCTAATTCCTCCATTGTAAGAGTTATCCTACGTCTCCTAGGTGTTGGACCTTTATCTTTAGGAGAAAGGTTTAAAAGTATCCAAGAATGTTAAATATTGTGGTTAGCCATGTTCAATATATTTTATTATTAAACTTGATTAATTAAGACACCCCTATGGCTAATAGACCCAAACCAAACAACACATGGCATCAAATATAAGGAGTCTAGTACACATAAACCAAGAGAGAGAAAGATATCTTCCCACTATTAGAGCTTTATTTATGAGGGTCCAAGTCCACAGTGAACATTTGGTTGGGATATTTATGTTGGTAACCTTCTTAACAATTATTTTAAACAATGCACAAGTATGCTTATTAGCCATGGGGTACCCCATGAGAGATCTAATTGTGTTTGACAAATGTCTTCCCTGGGTATAATAAGTACATGCCCCTTTTCACCACCCTTATAAGACATTGAGGATTATGGTCACTAAGGATACCATGTACAACAACTCAACCTGGGGGAATATTTGTCAGATAGGTCCACATGCAAGGGAAGGGAAACTAAGCCTGAAACAACCTAAGAGATTGATCAAAGTGAGTCTTAAACCTCTCAAGTAGATACTTATGTAATATATGTTGGACAATGCTGCCAAGAACAAACTAAGTAGGGTAGATTAGTGTGCTTGCCCCAATGTGACCTTGTCATTAACCCTTGTGTGAGAAGGTATTCCTAGGAAATGTGTCACTACAGATGTATTTTCTCTCCCTTACTCATGATACTAGGTTTATTTTTGTGATTTTAGAGAGTTTACCCCACTCCCTTAATCCAAGACCATAGCCTAAAGTACATTTCTGTGTTACCAGAGAAAAGTAATATATCAAAATAATTTTGTTAAGCATTTTTCCTATGGGTTGTTATTTATTGAAGGGAAGTTGTGTGCAACTAATATGTTGTGTAAAGTGTCAAGACCCATTCCTAATACAAATTATATGGAAATGTAATTTTTTTCTTTTTCATTTTATGAATTCTAGCTACAAAAGGGAAGAGAGTCCCTTTCGTTTTTAGAAGAAAGGAAAAAACCTCACACATTATCAAATTTCACTCCTGAAATTCACTAAATTTATAACAAAAAGTTGATCCAAAAAACAACTTATGAAGAAACACACATATTTCAAACAAAAACCAAGCAAGAACACCAAGCACTCAAAAAATCAATCGTCACTTTGCAAACAAAAATATCACCAAAATTAGTTTATCACAAGTTGAAAAATATAAAAAGGAAGTGCAAAGAATATTTTAGGAATGTAGTTCAATGGAGACAACAAAATCATGTAGCAACAATGATATACGAAGGTTAAAATAATAAATCTAATCCAAGTCCAAGACATGAGAAGTTTGAAAACAAAAAATTTCAATGATCCAAATAGATGAATAGATAAAAAGATACATAACCATCCCTATCATATTTAATTTTGCAAAACTATAATGAAAAGAAGAAAAATGTTCCAATGAAAGCTAGCAAAGTGGAGCAAAACAACCTTTATGAAAACACCAAAATTTAAAAACCATACAAATCTAAATAAAAAACAATGTTCTGAAGTAGATCAAAACCTACACAAATATGAAATGATAGATCTAAAAACTGAGAGACGGATCTAACAAAAAATTAGTTAGAAAACTCAATCTTTTTCATATAGACATAGGTTATGTATGTGAATCTAATGTATTTAGACACAAGTTTCTAGCGGACAACCTGTGTTTGAAGGCAAAACACTATTTTTTAAATACAAAATCGTGTCTAAGGAAACAAAGTGCATAGAAAAATTGAATCAAGAGAGGATCTATTCATATATAAGGAAAATCATTCTTTATAATACTTGAACTAGGTCCAAAAACAATAATAAGTCTCAAAAACCAATTCAAAACCAAAATTAACAGCAAAATAGGAGAGGCACATCGCTAGGATTAGACTACCCAATGGAGTCACCAATTTTTTTGTAACAACAATAACTTAGGTCCAAATACTTGTTGATTCATGAGTCTTGCCATGGACTCAACAGATAGGTGTGTGAAAGAATCAATGATAAGCTAAGAAATGTGCAGTCAAAACCCTCAGAATTTAGTGCAAGATAACTTATATTAAATCAATGCCAAATAACCCACTCCTACATGAATACCTTTCTCCAAGCCACCTTGATCCAAAGACTTGCACATCAGCACCGACAAACAAAGAAAATATTTTCTTCCACAGAGAGGACATTAATGCAAATTAAATATAACCACATAAACCATAATAGCATAAACACAATAAATATATGGGAAAAGAATCATAAACTTTCATTACTCAATGAAATTGATTTCAAAATTATACCTTTTCACAAGTCAAGTCTCCTCCCCAACATACAATCCTAATCTTCCCCTAAATATGGTCTCTAAGCACTCAAGCAATATCGTAGAGCTCTCTCACAAATTCTAATTGATTTTTACTAACTCTTTTCCTCTCAACATGATCATATTATACAATACATTTTCTGTGTTTGAGAGAATGTATATAAACACCTAATGGATGTAGAAGTTATGAAAATTCTACTGTAACTCATCCCTAGCCAACTCATGGACAAGTATATCTAGTTTATCTCCTCCATAATGATAAGTTTGAGAAGTCTTGGCAAGGACCCAAGCTGTGAAAAAGAGACATGCTTTAAAGAACTCACGTTATATGCTATGAACTAGAGTCTAGATCCAACTAGGCAGTATAATACTTGCCTCTAAGCTATAAAAGAGGAAAAAACAAGAGGAAAAGTCATGCATGTTATTCAACAAGTCAAAGGTCTCTCCTAATGATTCACTTTGTGTAAAATAGACTATAATAAGGCGTAACACTCCCTCCCCACCCTTGGATCTTCTCACGTCATGGGAAGTGTTACTTATTAATTAACGTCACCTCTATCATCCATTATGAAGATGACGTTACACAAATCCTCTTCTTTCAGTGCTTGTAGAATTAAATTTTGATATTACTGTTATTTCATCAAGATATTTCCATTAATGGTATAAATTTCATCCAAATCCTACTGTTGGATCAAATGCTATTCTCATTTTAAGTTTGACCAACTAGATTATGCCATGTTAGCAAATAACTACCACACCGAACCCACATGGACCTACCATGTCAACCCTAGTATTCCCACACCTCTCATGGTCCCTATGTGGCATCCACATAGACATCCTCTACTTGTATTAGCACCTTCCATGTGGACCCATGTTTGTGGGCTCCACCAACTCAACTGTATTAATTTTGTGACAATATTTAATTAAGATTGGTTCATGTAACAACATCATCATGGTCCCAAGTCCTTGACCCATTACAGAAATTATAATCTTCACATACTTGGGGCCTCTCGACTTAGGAATAATACTAATCCTGAACTCATTCATTAATTAATCTCATCCAACACCTTGCAAAGGAAATGAACATGGTAGGTCCTCCCTATGCACACGTCATCACATCCCTTCCCACACGCATGTCATCACAGCCTTGGATCCTTTTGACCACTTCCTAATTCAATTCATTTGGAGAACCTAGGACCACACAAACATCATCCTAGTCTCAGAAAATTTCAAACTATGTCCGTTTTCCAAATATACTTAGATAACATAGGGTTGTGCATGTGTCATCCTAGTGAGGACCCACCCACACTTATGTCATCTCATCCTTGACTTGTTTTGAACTATGCAATTCAAATTTCCTTAGAGAGCCTAAGGTCATGAATACATCACTCTGGTCCTAGATCCTTTTGATAACTTCTCACCTCAAATGGACTTAGAGTGCATATGGCTGCAAGCCCATAGAACATATAAGGCCACATTCTTGCTAGTAGATGAGTGAAATGAATGACTAGTTGTAGGGCGCTGGCCTAGTTTTTGGTGAAGAATCTACATTTTGTGGAGTGGAGTGTAAAGTAAAGAATGCAGGGGAGCACGTAATAGAGCAGTGGAGCGCCAAGTTGACCATGCAATAGATATATCGTGTGGTATATGGGCTTTGGGGCAGGATGAAGCCCCTCTTTTTTGTAAAAGAATGTAATGTTATAAGAGATCAATGGTTTTTGGATCATAGTAACATGTATTAGGGGAATCCATGGTATGTGGACCATGGTATTTTGATGATATATCCCTCGATGTAACAATATGTATAGGGATCAATAATAATAAAAAGAATTGTGTTTATGCTCCAGATCTATGTTTATGGTAAAATGATTGTGTTTGTAGTTTGTGGCGAAGGAAAGGCTTTACATCTGAGTGTGCAGAGGCTTGAGTCTGCAGCTGAGTGCGCGGAAAATCTATAGCTTAGTCCGCAGGTCAAGAAATTATTGTTGTACAAGATTCATTATTATAAGAAACAATTATTGTGAACGTAGTCCCACATTGGGATGAACCATTGTAAAACTTGTGTCTTCATGTGTATTTTCTTATTATCTGTTGTAGTATAGCATTTTTATTACAGTTGCATTTTATTACAGCTCAATAATAATTATGGGTTTATATGATATGTTATATGATTAATGAATGTGGTGAATTAATCTATGTATGTAAAAGATAAAAAAAAATAAAAATACTACATCACATCATCCCTCATGGTTGTATAAACCTGGTTCTACATCCTCCCATAGTCACTTCGAGTGAGACTACGATCTACTTGCAGGTCATTGCCGAAAGGGACATTGATTAAGGGTTTTGTTGGTGCACAATATAGATCAAACCTGGGTCAGCCCAATCTAAACCAACAATTGGTTTTGTTGCTGGGACTGGGTTTTATTTGTAGGATATGTTTATATGGCATCCATTGAAGAAGGAAATTCAAGATGGGTTAGAATTTAATGAGTGATAATTTGCAGATCAAGAGAATAGAAACCCTTGTCTTAAGTCTGAAGCTTAATTACAGAAATATATTTTCAAAGATCAATACGAAATTTTCTTCACATCATTTCCTATTGAGTTGTATGAGTGGATATCAAGGTTGACTCAAAGAAAAACATATTTTAAAGCTGGAGAACCTATGACGTGGACTCTTGAATTGGTATAGTGACTCAAGGGCACTAACAAAAAGATTTCAAGGGTTGTCAATTTCTGGATTGATAGCATCTTGGGAGGATTTATTACTGAGTTTGCAGTAAACGAGATCATGTCCTACATCAAAGAAAAATAAGGATTCTTCAAAGGACTGTGAGGTAAGTATTTGGAATCTTTGAAACTCTAGATTAATATGCTTCTATGTGAAAAAGGATTTTTATGTATGCAAACAGATCGTTATCTTACTTATCTTTGGAAGAAAAGAAAATAAATTTGAGCAGGATATTAGAACAACACAAAGTGGGAAAAGATATAGAATAGATACCAAAAAGAGAGCTCATGGAAAAAATATGAAGACCATTGTAGAGACTGAGTATAGTCCTCTTTTGAGTGAGTCTGAAAGTGAAAGAGAATATAGCCACCTTGATAACCCTCAGGTAATTCTGCATTATTCACCTTTCAAGCCTGAGAGCTCGCAGAAGCCAGAATCTAGTAATAACCAGGGTAAATTTTACTCTACCCCTCCCCCTCTCCCTCTCCCTTCTCCCCTACTCCTCCTACCCACCAGCCCCCTCCCTTTACTTCTCCCCTGCCCTACCCCTCCCCCATCAAGGAGAAATATGGCTGATGTATTAAGCTTCTTGTCTTCAAAGTAACTGGATCAGAGGATCCAAAGCAGTTTTGGTTTTTATGTGAAGTTTTATGGACCGTGAAAAAGATCAATGATGAAAATATAAAGATATCATTACTCATTACGATGCTGCAAGATAGAGCTATGACATGGTATATGAAGTATTCCAATAATCAAATTAGAACATTTGCAAATATTAAAGCAATGATGTTAATAGAATTTAAGAAGTCAAATTTTGAGTCACAGTGCATCATTGAGTTAAAAGAAATTAAACATAAACCTACTAAGTTTGTTTGGGAATTTAATCAGAGATTTAAGGAATTGTTAGATCAAGTGAGCTTCGAAATAGCTTCATAACAACATCAAGAATGGTTTATAGCTACACTATTACTGCATATCAGACTACCATTGATGCAACAAAATATAACAAGTAAAGTCGAAGCTTTGCACCTTGCGATGAAGTTGGAAGCTTCACCTATAGGAGAAGAAATACTTGGATGTAGTTTGACTAACTGTGTGTTTAGGGACTTTTTTATAGAGTGCTCTTTTCTCCTAGTAGGCCTAGCTTTATAAATTTCTGAGTCTTTAAATTACTTCTCTTAAAAGTTATTAAAAGTAGTTGATCGACCAGTTTGTTGTTTTAGGAGGCTTCGTGGGATTTCACCTACAAGTGCTAAGCCTTCTTCTAGAAGACGTAGGAGAAATTTTGTCAGTGATTTCCAATCAATGGCAGCAGACACAATGGATATTGATCCTCCAGTTGAAGTTATTGGTTCACAGAACAAACTTGGTATAAGTAGAGAGTTGGAGAGGAAGACTCCATTCCTTTCTAGAGTCCTCTTCCAATTGGAAGACGTTATAGAGGTTGAAGAACTTCCTAAGTCTCCTTTGACTTCTAATTCTCCTCTTGCTCCCAATCGTCCAGACATTCTATTATACATCCGGACTCCGACCCACAAGCCTTCGAGCCTAGATCTATTTCGATCTTTTCCTTTGATGACCACTGTTATGAGCATGGCTTCCACCATGATTGCTATTAGGATGAAAACTCCTTTATCAGTACGAGGAGGATATAACCCAACCTAGCCTCCAGTTCCAACAAAACTTTCATCGGATATAGCTAAATTCGAAGGGAAGACTGGTGAATATTCGAGCGACCATATAACCACTTTCCACTTATGGTGTTCATCAAAATCCCTGATAGATGATTCAATTAAGTTGAGATTATTTCAAGTCATCCTAACTAGGAATGCGACTAAATGGTATATTGAACTCCCAGGGGACACCTTCGCTTCATTCGGTGATTTGGCTACTATATTTTTAAACCATTTTCAGTTGCCCGTTCGTTATGATATTGGAATGAAGCTATTAGCTAATTTCCACTAGGACCAGGCAACCCACATTTTCGAACATATCTAGGAATGGAGGAGAAGGAAGAGGCTAGGAAATATCGCTCTCTAGTGTATACACTGAAGAGCAGGCTATTTTTAGAGCCTAATAGCTAGAACTTATATATTCTCAATCTAGGGTTCTTCAAAAAAAAATTCCTAATGATCCTAGGTCCAAGGGTTATTTAGTAAAGCTCAAGCTAGGTCCCCATGATGATGGGCTATTCAAATCGATTGATACTAACACGGCCAACCTGCTAAATCAATTGTAGTAGTTGTCTTTACAAACTACTTCTTCTATGCAGGCATCGCCATCAGTGCATATGCCTTCTCAACCTTCATCTATAAATGTCATTCAAACTTCTAACCCCAAAGGAAACCAACAATCTGATGGGAAGAAGAAAGGACGTGGTAGGAAAAATAATAAGGATGGGAAGGGTAATGCAAACAAACCCAACAATGATGTTGGAGGGGGTAGAAAAGAGTCTAAGAAGAAAGTAAAGCTTCCATGCAAGCTATGCAATGCTGATCATTTGACTCATCTTTTCCCTAAGATTCAAGATGCTCAATGCTTGTTGGTTCAACAAGGGTCTTCTAGCTCCAAGATTGTGCTAACTAACCCTTTTCCCCAAGGGCAACAGTTGCTTTTTAGGGCAAATTCTTGTGTCAATGCCCCCGCTGGGGGAAACTAGGAAGGGGAAAATACATCAAATGTTTACATGATGTGTCCACATATTCAAATTTCTAGACGGTCACGTGATTATAGTGAATCAAAATCATCCAAGGCTAAGCCTACTCCTGATGTTTCAAAGCCATTCCATATCGAGAGGCCTGTAGTTGAGTCTATACCTCGAATGCCGAAAGGCTCCATAAAATGCTTGACCATTAACCCTAATGCTAAGGTAGCCAAGAACTACTCTATTGTAGAAGATCTGGCTCAGAGTCCTTATGCTATGTTGGCATTAGAGGTACTCTAGTCATGCCCATCACAAAGGAGTGCATTGCTCTCTACGATCGAAGCAGATGATCCAAAAATCTCTCTTGTGCTTACATTCGATATGTCAAACATCAAGAAGAGACTCCCACATTATATGGATTTTCAAATAAAGTCTACATATCGGAAGACTAATATCTTTCAAATTGTAGTTGATGAGGGAGATTCCACATGTGCAATGTCCATATCATGTTGGAAGGTTATTGGATCACCTTAGGTTGTTCCTTCACCTACTCTATTAACAACATTTAATGGTCATTCTCAAAGACCGCATGGGATTATTCCAACCTTTCCCATCTGTGTTCAGGGTAAGGTTGTAAATATTGAAGTAGATATAGTTGATGAAAATATGGATTCCAATCTCCTTTTAGTTAGAAATTGGATTTACGAGATGGATGCTATTATATCATTGTTATTTCACATCCTTTGTTTTCCTCTTGAAGCGAGAATTGTAAAGGTTAATCAAATGCATTATTCTCTAGGTGAGTCCCATGCATATTCTGAATCTATTGTTTCATTAGTGAACAATTCCAAGCAGTCTATAGATAATTTAGGAGTTGGAATGTACTCTTCTTTAATGCGTACCTTTTATTTTCCTACTCCTATAGCTAGAATTAATGCTATTACATCTTCCAAGGCACCTTCTCAAAGAGAGTTCTCTAGAAATCATTATTTTTCAGATCCTTGGCCCTTACCCTCCTATACCACCACATTAGATGAGGGGCAGGTGGGTGGAATGGAAAATCCTATGTCTGCAATTGAATTTGCTTGTTAGTCTATTATTAACACTCCAAACTCCGATCCTACTCCTTTTTCACCAGAGGAGTTGGATGGGAATGTAGCTCCAGCCTGGACTCTAGATTCCACTTCTGCTCTGGATTACTTAGATACTATTTTTCTATCCTAATAAGTTATCCTAGAAGCAATGATGAGTGTTGAAAGACTGTGGAATGATTTGCACCATTGGTCATATTTTCTCACCCATTTGCGAGAAGTAGAATCAAGTTTGTCCAGTTCTTCATCTACTAGTGATGTTCATGCAATTTTAAATCCTTTGGCTCTAGCATAGTTTTATACTAAGGGTAACATGTTTTTTATTTCACAAACTATTCCAATGAACATCTCTAGGAATCTCAACATTATTGAAAATGTCTTCATTGGAGCTGACTGTTCCCTTGAATAAATTCAAACTTATACCGATCTATTTAAAGATTTTTGAGATGTGTTCGCTTGGTCTTATGAGGAAATTCCTGGGATAGATCCATCTATAGTCCAGCATGAGATCAAGAAGTATGAAAATGAAAAACCTATTCGTCAAAAACTTCGACCGGTAAAACCTATAAAAGTAGAAACTATTAAGACTGAGGTTGAGAAGTTGCTTAAGGCGGGTTTCATATACCTCGTTCCTTTAACTGAGTGGGTCTCTAATCCAACCTCCATAGAAAAAATTCAAGGAATGATCCATGTATGCATTGACTTGAGGGACATAAATAAGGCTTTTCCTAACGATAATTACCACACGCACTTTATTGATCAGATTATTGATGAATGTGTGGGTAATGAAATTTTTTCATTTATGGATAGATTTTTTGGTTATAATCAAATTACTATCCGTCCAGAAGATCAACATAAGAAAAATTTTATTTTCCCCTGGGGTACATTTACGTATAAAAAGATGCCTTTTGGCCTTAAAACTATTGGAGCTACTTTCCAGCGAGCCATGTCATACTCTTTTCACAATATCAAACATGTTATCGAGTATTATTTGGATGATTTAGCTTCTCATTCCCGAAAGAGAATAGATCATCGTAAGCATCTTCGATTGATTTTTGAATTTGAATAAGTGTGTTTTCACCGTCACATCTGATCGGTTATTGGGATTCATTGTGTCAACTGAAGGGATTCATGTAGATCCCTTCAAGTTTGAGGCAATACTTCAGTTGCCTCCCCCCATCCTCTATACATCAACTTCAATGTCTCCAAGGAAAAGCCAATTTTTTAAGGAGATTTATAGCTAATTACGTGGAGATTAGAAAAGGATTTATGAGATTTCTTAAGAAAGAGGTTCAATTTCTATGGGATGATTTCACGCAAAGCTCCTTTGATGCTTTGAAAAAAGAATTAACCTCTACTCATTTATTGAGTTCACATGATTATAGATGAGACTTCATTTTAGATCGTGCTACAGCAGAATCAAATATTGGTATGGTTCTGGTTCAGGAGGATGATGCTTTATGTGAGCACCTAATCTACTATCTGAGCCAAGGCTTAGTGGGTCTTGAACTACGTTATTCTCCCATCGATAAATTGGCTTTTGTAGCTGTCAATACTATCCAATGACTTAGACATAATATTCTACTTCGAAAAACTTTCGTCTTAGCAAACGTCAATCCATTTTTGTTTGTTCTCTACAGGCAAGTGATTAGGGAAAAATATAATAGATGGATTGTCATTTTACAATAATTTGATCTCGAATTCATGTAAGCTAAGTCTAAGAAATATTTAGTATTTGCAGAGTTGATTTCAGAGTTTCCTTGTGAGGAAGAAATTGTTTATGAGGAAACTTTTCCTAATAAACATCTATTTCTTATTTCCTTGCAAGATCCTTGGTATGGATATATTATTATATATCTCCAGACTTTGAAGTTCCACTTTTTCAAAGGATGAATGTAGAAAATTATGTCACCTCGCTAAAATCTATATTATTATAGGTGACACTTTATATCATCGCAAGGTTGATTCAATCCTTAGACATTGTTTAACCTTAGAAGAAGTTGAGTCTGTGCTTAATGATTGCCATAGTGGAGCTTGTGGTGGTCATCTATCTAGGCTTGTAATAGCCCAAAACATTTTCCATGCGGACTACTTTTTTCCTTCAACCTTCAAAGATTGTATTGAAGTGGTCAAGAGATGCCATCCCCATCAGGTTTATACTCGGAAAATGCCCACACATCTAGCACTGCTTTTCCGTGTGATCACTGTTGGTCCTTTCATGAAGTAGGGTATTGATTTTACTACTTGTAATCCACCTTAGATAGGAAATCAGAAGTATATCATTATAGTCGTAGACTACTTTACTAAGTGGGCCCAAGCTATGCCTACTGTAAAAAATGATGGTGAAACATCAGCCTTGTTTCTCTTCAATCAAGTTACTTCCTAGTTCAGTATTCCTAAAGAGATTGTCACTGACCATGACAGTCATTTCCAAAACCCAATTATGTTTGAATTGGCTCTTAATTTGGGTTTCTAGCAGGAGCATTCATCTCTATATTATCCTTAGGCCAATGGGTAGGTTGAAGCCATGAACAAATCCCTAAAAATATTCCTGCAAAGGAAGATTAACAAAGCTCGATCTAATTGGCACATTATGTTATATCCAACACTTTGGGCATACCAAAAATTAGTTAGACCTGCCACTGGTTTTACTCCCTTTCAGCTAGTTTATGGGTTGGAATCAATTTTTCCTGTGGAATGTGAAATTCCTTCCCTTAAACTGGTTATTCAACTTCTTCCTCATACTTCCAATCTCGAAGAACACCTCGTTCATTTGGAACATCTTGATGAGCAACATCGAGATACAGCCATAATCAACCAAGCTCATAAGAAGAGGGTAAAAACTCAGTACGATAAAGCTATCAGTCCTAGAATTTTTTCTGAAGGTGACCTTGTCCTGTTCTATGACCAAGGCAAAGATTCCTTGGGGGAAGGAAAGTTTAAATCTATTTGGTATGGTCCCTTCATTGTCAAAAATATTTTGAAAAAGGAAGCTTATGAAATGATTGATTTTGACGGAAACAAGTTGGTGGAGCCTAGAACTGGGCTCTATCTTAAGAAGTACTTTACTTAGGCTTTGGCCTAGCATTTGCTTGATTGTATATGTTGTATCTTTTTGCATATCTATCTATCAATTTTTAGTGATGTCAATATTTTTGATCTTCTTTGGCAAGTATTAATGGAAGATTTGATATATCTAGGGTTCGTCGATGGTGCTAGTAGGCACACCCGGAACCTTGCTTCCGCAACTTGGGTGATTTATTATCCATCTAGCCAATTGCTAGTTTCAATAGGCATATGTATCAGTCCCACAACAAATAATACCACTGAATATACTATTGTTATTAATTTACTCTCTAAGGCAATATCTCTTGGTATTCATTCATTAGTATTTTATTTGGATTCACAATTGGTGGTATCTCAACTGAAAAAAATCTATCGTGTGAGAGATCCTTATTTATATCACCAATTTCTGAGAGTGCGTTATTAAAAAGATCATTTGTTTATATCACATTTGTTCATATTCCATGCTCAGAAAATTCATTAGCAGATTGTATCGCTAATCAAGCATTAGATTGGCATATAAATCATTCATCACATTGAAAAAAAAAAATGAAGTATCATATGTATATATATGATCATCATGATAAATCGTATCTACCTAGATAGAGTTTTGTGTCCAAAATAATATACAAAATTGGGACAAAATGTCCTACAAAATTATGGCTTATGCCCATCATCATGTCTAATAAAAAAAATATCTGATCATCTATCTAGCGATCCTGCTCAGGATGAGCGGCAAGGAAGAAAATGATGGCGTTTTCTACCTGTTGAAATAGCCACACCCAATCTCACGGTACTCCTACCACATGTCATTGCATCTCCTCTGGTAGGTCCTATATAGCCGCCATAACTACTTAGTGAGCTAACCTCATCAAGTTTCTCTGGACTACATGGAGGGTCCTCTCAGTCTCTGTTGCAACTCCTTTTGTGTCTCTTTCGCGACGCCTATGTCGAGGAAGACCATCAGGTCTCACTAGTCCAACATTTGTGTCATGATCAATAATTTTGTAAGAATTTTGTCTCATCAAATTTTTTTTTGTTCATTTATAATTAAAATAAAATTAAAAATTAAAAAACATTTGTACCTATGGCGCCCCATGCTTCATTTGGTGGCAACACAAAATATGGATCTCCTCTTAAGTCCATTCTAGCATAAGGGTAGTCTTTGACCACAATGAAATGTTGTTTCCACCAAAGGAAAAACTTGTCATCAAATGTATTCCCAGGGATCTCACCGCCCGCTAGTCATTTCATTAAGTCATCCCACCTACCCATCCATGGAGCTCTTGAGCTGCTAATAGTGGATAATACCTTGGGATGAAGCCTGGGTAATCTCTCAAAGAAGAAGGAATAGAAGATGGTTTTGTATCCAAAGTTCTTTGTCTGACCCTTCTGGATAGAAGTAAGTTGTTTTTTCATATTGGCTAGCAAGGGTGTGCACCAATTGAAGACTATAATAAGACAATCCATTGCAAGACTCATTGAAACATGAGAGGCCTGATATAGAGAAGTAGAATCATTTACCCTGACAATGGTAAAAAGAAGGATTCTCAGTGATAGAATCTCTACATGCTTGATTGGAATCTGGGTTACAATGTTCTCAGTGTTTCCATGACAATAGATGTGTACGTAGTCTTCCAAACTAAGACTACCTCTTATTCTTCCTGTTGAGTGGTGTTGGTCATGCAATCCCCCCCAAGGCATGTTTTGGGGCTCAAATCCCAAGTTTTGACTCAATCTTGTTGTAAAGCTCCGCGAATTGCAAGCGCGGACTGTGAAATGTATGATAAAGTCATAAGGTTGTCCACCCTAGTTTTGTAATGTAATTTCGGCTGAATAGACCTACCCATGGTCCAAGGACCATGGGATTGTATAAATAGAGCAAGGCTATAAGGAGATAGAAAATTGAAGAGAAAGAGAGAGATAGGAAGAGAGTCTAAGTGACTAAGTGAACTGTGCCTTGGGGTCGTAGAGTAGGAGAAAGCTCTGCAGTCGAGTGCGGAAAGGCCTAGTAGTCTGCAGCTGAGTGCGCAGACCCCTGCAGCTGAGCGCACAGGGCGGAGTCGAGTCTATAACCAAAGAATGAATTAATAAAGAGAAGTTTTATCATAATTCTATGTATCTATTCTTGGGTTAATGCATGTTTGATATAATTTGCAAATATACTCTTTATTTATTATACGCATCTACATGAATAGTTTATGTTGTTAAGTATAACTTAAAGCACGCAAGTAGGCTAAAATAATCAACTAACATTGGAATACCAGTAAGGACTTGGGTAATAACATAGAAGCATAGCTTTCAACCCTTGAGTAGGGTTGCGTGAAGGCAGTATATCAGGCTGCGAGGTACGGGAAAGTGCAGGAAGCGACTTGCGTGCAGGGTCGAACCGCAGACCACTTGAACTCAACAGACATCTCCAAGGTGTGGAAAGTTGGTTCTAGCACCCTCTGATACTACTTCGGGGCGGACTATTTCTGAAAGGGCCAGTAGTACCGTGATTTGTTTGGCTAACTTAACTTTGAACCTAGGTTAGGCCCTTATAAGCCAACAAATGGTTTAGTGCCTAGGTTCACAAGGCTCCAACAAAGGAACCAGAATTTGATTTGGAGTGCACTAAGGAGACATTCATGGAAGCTAAGAAGAGCTTCACAGAGGCCTCCACTTCAAGTAGTAAAGACAAACTGGAACCGGAAATGGACCCATCAATGCTCACTACTTTTTTGGAGACATGCATGAAGTTGTTGCACGACAGCAAGGCTATGAAGGCGCTGCAAGAACTCATAACTAGATGTGTTGGGACTGTGCTAGGAGAACCGTGCATAGTCTAGAAGCTCAATAAGCACACACAACGCAAACAGGAAGGGAGATGAGATTGACCATGTGGATCAGGGAATATGAAATGGATCAAGTGATTTTGGATCAAGTGATTTTAGATCTAGGATCAGATGCGGACGTCTGGCCAAAGCAGACATGGGAGCAAATGGGTAGGCCCGTGTTGCAATGGTCTCCTATTCAATTGAAAATGGTGAACCAGAAAAAGATCCTACCGAAGGGAAGATTGTAGGGAATAACAGTGAATATTGAAGGTGTGAGCGCACTTTCAAATTTCAAAGTGATAGAGATTTTTTATGACAGCAATCCCTATCCCACGCTACTGGGATAGATTTGGCCACTGGCATGAATGGAGTGATAAATCTAAAGAAGTGCAAGATGATTTTCGATAAAACGTCACTACGTGTAGTGGTACCTTTAGACCCTATGGAAGGATCACGCTACATAGAGTCGGTCCGCGACTACGATAGCATTGCGATTTAGACTGTGTGTACAAGATAACGACTTGGGAGCAGGACTGGGTGAATCCAACAGTGGATAGTAGGATTTTGTGAGAGTGCAAGAGCTCCTGCACCTCATATTCGGATGAAGATATATAATGGTGGCAGAACCAGTTACATGAGGTGGTTTGCTCAACTACAACATGATGACAAGGTCACTGTGCTGTGTGACAAAAGAGGCAAGAGATCTGCCTACGTATGAACGACTAAACGAGGTGGATGATTTCCTAAACCAATTTGAAAGAGAAGTATTAGAACAAAAAAAATTTAATGCTCTAAAATGGGTACAACACGCTACGCCCGCAAGATGGTGGGGTACGCACCAAAGATTTTTGAGGACTGGCACAAATGCAGAAGGATGATGCGCATGCGGTTTGGAAAGCCTCAAATGCAAATGGGTATGACGGATGAAACAGCCCGCTTGCCCACCTTTCCAAAAGGGTACAGGCGTATGGTGCACAACTTGCATGAATGCACACCATCCTAGCAATAGGAAACACAAATGACAAACAGGATAGGGCAAGACAATGGCACAAGCGACGACCAGGAAGTATGATAAGACCAAGCGCGCAGAAGATTATCTACATGGAAGCCTTTGACAAAGTATGTGAAGTACTGAACACAATCCACCATGTGAAATGAACTAACTCGGACTTGCGCATACCAACAGCTCTATGGACTTATAGGACCATGTGCAAAACCTTGACCATGCGGGCACTTCTGAAGCTGAAGTATGGAACAGATGTTGTAATCCCTATGGAGCATACAAAGCCTAGTCTGCACATAGTAGCACCTGTAGATACAATTGTTCACGAAGCCTAGAAATGAGGGATCACACATCCACAAGGAATAGAAAGCATGGGGGTTGAGGAAGAAATCCAACAGGGAAACCTTAGACTCCACAACCTTGAAGAAGAAAGGGTACGGTTAAGGAAGAAAAGCACTTTGATGGATGCAGAAGTCAAGAAGATGGAGGATGAAATAAAGAAAGATTTTCTTGGCAAAAAGACCAAAATGGTAAGGCAAGAGGCGTGCAATCATGATGACAGGGTTAAGGCCTATTACCGTGAATTCATCAGTCTGAGGCCTTGGCTTGGACCACATATTGCTAAGCATAGTAACCAGGGTAGTGCATTGCAAATGGTGAAGTGCGCAATGCCGATTGAAACAATAAAAGGTGGGGATTCTTCAGGAACCATGACAGAGGACATGATGGAACTCTACATGGGTGGTGCGGCCACTTGACTAGCCAAGGGAAGGACAGTCTTAGCGCTCTAGGCAGTTGAAAGGGAACGCGGGACTATAAACTATTTTGCCTGGGAGCTGCATGATATTGGAGATGCGCATAGAAGCAAAGAGTCACAAGGTCCACGACCACGCATGGGGGTTTGTGATGCCACGCGAGTTGGCTATAAAGTGACTGTTGAAGTCACTATTCATGATGGGATTCTCGACTTGAGGCCAAATGGAGTGGGTGACAGGCATTTAAGATACGATTTATGGGCAAGATTTAAGAAGTTTCTGCCTCCAAGAAAGCATTAATGAACCAAAATTAGGGGGAATGGTCGAATTCAAATTCAAAAAGTGTTATAAAGTATAGATGGCTACCTAGCAAACAAAACTTGGTCATTTGCAAATCAAGTGATTGAGCAGAGCCTTGAGTATTGTGAGCCGAGCATTGATTAAGCCTCTACATTTGGCGAGGCCGCGCAGGCCCTAACTATGGAGAATGTTCCAGAAGGTGCCAGGATTGTGAAGGAGATCTTGAAATACTACGTACGCCAAGACCCAAGGAGGATAAACAAGCAATGGCTCTCGTACATGTGCCCCTGTGAAACCTGCTGCGCAACAAACTATTGATGGAGGAGAAAGGGAAAGTTGTCACTATAGAAACAGAAGAAGAAGAAGAAGATCTACAGGCCTTTATCATCATAGAGGAAGAAGACAAAGGCATGGAGGTGGATACTCAATCTACGCACTCTGCGATAAAACTGCCAGCCTATGTCCCCCAATGAAAAGGGAAGGCCAAAGTGCCCAAGGACCTGGACGAGACCAATAGTTTGCTCCAAAGCCCGCTCCTCCCAGATGGAATTATGTTTGAAGGCATGCACCTGGCCCACATGCTAACCATGAAATTTGAATATTGGGACCTCGCTGACCGCGAGAAGTTCCCTCACCTTGAGACCAGAAACCTCATGAAGCAGACCATGGGGGTGGTGACAACATTAGAGCCGCGGAAGTGGTTGCGCAGTGTGTAAAAGGCCAGGTTGCTAAACCTACTATGGGTGTTGCATTTCCACCATGCCCCAATAATCATTTTCGTCATCAAGCAATTTCTCTACCTGGTGCATGATGGATATTTATGGCTGGAGGAGCCCATCCCCATCACGAGAGACCTAATTCATCATGTTTCCTGGCTTCCATACAAAGGAAAGGACCCCGTGACCATATCGGAAGGAAAGGGTAGTGATTTGGCCATGCGAAAGCCGTGAAGATGAAGTACAAGTTGGAAAAGAAGAAGAGGGGCTAAGCTATCTCCAACATCAAGGAAAAAGCAATATGCGTAGAAACCCAAATCCTCGCAGGCAAAGTTATGCGCAAGTGTCGCACTGATGAGATACTTGCACCGGTGGTCACGTTGGCCGAGCAGTGCACGTAGGGGGTCTAGTTTAACTGGTCTGAATTCCTCTGCATGGAATTATTAGAGAATTGCTGCAAAGTGCAAGAGTAGGGTAAAACCTTCCACTATGCATGGTTGTTGTTGTCCATGGTGCTCGTAGCAGGGGAATTGCTGGAGGACTGTCAATTCCCCATAATTGACAAAGAATTACCTGAGGCCATGAAGTAAACTTCGCTCTCGGCCATGAAGGATGCTACCAGGATACGCAACAACAAGATATTTTGTGTGCTCATGGAGATGAACATCTGAATGTGGATCAACCGTAAGTCATGGTTTTCACCCACGGTTTACAACAGTCTCTAGAGTTTTACAAGATTTAAGGCAAACATGCACAACATATATATCATGGCGCACAAGGATCCGACGAAGAAGTGGAAAAAGCTACCTTTTGTAGCCACTGACGATGCCATTTTAAATGTCTTGGAGGCATGGCCTCTAGAATGGCGTGCCCCAAACATTGTACAACTCGAGAGGTTGGCAACACAAAACAAGAAAGATGATGCCAAGCTACGCGTCACACAGTTGGTCGAAAAACGATGAAAGGAAATAGTAACAGTCGAAGCATGGGAAGCAGCACAAAAAGTAGTCGAGCAGGAAAAGGTCATAGTAGCAGTAGCAACATAGGAAGCAACCATGAAGGTGGGTGAGGGCCAAGCGACACCTTCGCAAGGGCAGGCAGCAAAGGAAGCAGAAATAGAAGAAGAAGGCGTGGATCCACAAACCACATCCACATAGTTGAAGTGCCAACACCTAGTAGAATGGGCAGGATCACAAAAGAGGGTCAAGGCTTCGAAATTGTCCATTGACCCAATCACCCTAACCGAGGGTAATCTACATGACATCGTCGAGATGGTTTGCGATGTCACAAATGAGGCTCTCCAAGATTTTATGCAGGAGCACTAGATTGTGTTAGGGAACTTCAAATCACAGTTGGAAGAATTACAGGTGTGCCCCCCTCAGATTGGTACCCTTTAAACCAGCCTCACAGTTGGATCCACAGCAACAGAGCACATGTTGCACGTGCAGATGATGAACACAATAGTGTTGCCGGAAGGGGCTCTAGTGACATCAAATGAGGTCGACATATCTTCGGTTATCACGATGAAATGTCTCGGTGTTAATCTCGTTGCCCTTTTGCGTGAGACATTATATCTATTGCAGGATGGGATACTTGCGGAGCAGCACACTAGGGAGAGCTGCGTGCTCCAAGTCCTCGGAGAGAAGAAGATAAATATGGAACAACTGAGCTTGCAGCATGATGAATTGGTGTTGCAAAATCAACAGCTGGTGCAGGTGATAGGCGACGCTTGCTGAAGTGTCCCGGAGTTCGCCATCCTAGGAAATCTACTAGCAGAGGTGTGGATCCACAGGTTAGCAACAGGAGTCCACGAGGCCAGGGAGGAAATGAAAAAGGTTTAGCTGGTGTCATGCGGAAAGAGTTATTTTTGCGGACAAACCTAACCTCCCTAGGAGTCTAAGACTCTCTAGTGACAAACAAAACAAACAAGAGCAATCCTTCTCTAAATATACATTATTCTATGAGAAACCA
>APFE031476072.1:9154-32713 GCA_000404065.3 Pinus taeda | reverse complement strand
TTGAAATCCCCATCTTTGAGGGTCAAATAGACGCAGATGTCGTAGATAAATGGTTAAATCTGCTAGATGGGTATTTTTCTGTTCATGAATTTTCAAGTCGGGAAAATATTGTTTTCTCTCTTCTCAAAGCAGCCTCCCACATCAAGGACTGGTGGGAAACCTGCTACGAGCAAAAGGATGAAAGTACAGGCTCGCTGTTTTCAGCCACACCCACTTGGAATGACTTCCGAGATGCCATCAAGGAGCAGTACTTACCTGTTAAAAGCTATGAGGACAAATACATCAAATGGACCACACTGCGGCAGGGACGAGACCAAGATGTGCCAGAGTTCACAAACATTGTTCATACCCTTCGCACATAATTGGGTATCAAAGATTCTGAGGTGCATCTAGTACTCAAATACTGTGGCTGCCTACAGATACATCCAGGAAGAGATGGAGTTCCTGAACATCTCCTCACTTGGAACGGCGTATTGATACACTGTCAAAATTGAGCAAAAGTTCAAACAGAAGAAGTGAGACTTTGGATCTGAAAATCCGAAGCCGAAAGGACAAAGCCAAAGTGAGGTGACCCAAGACAACCCGTCAAAGCCGGAAGAAAATAACAATACCATGAAGCTAAAGAAGGACACAGGAAAGTGGTGTGAGTTCCACAAGAGTCCCACTCATAACACAAGTGAGTGTCGGACCAAGCAGTGGCTAGTGGCCGAGTTGAAGGCTTCCGAATCACATACATGTTCCGACCCTGAGCCAGAACTTGACAAGGGGAATGGAAAAGGGAAGCAGATCATTGATGCGGGAGCAAGAGATCCTATCAAAATCTTGTTAGAAGAAGCGCTCGAGCGGTAAAGGAATGCGATGATGGATAGCTTTGCGCATATCCTTCAGCGGCTACCCAGAGGCGACGCATTGGCTTCCAACAACTACTCTGGAAACGCCACGCAATTTAAGGTACAAGTTAACTTTGAAATCCCCATCTTTGAGGGTCAAATAGACGCAGATGTCGTAGATAAATGGTTAAATCTGCTAGATGGGTATTTTTCTGTTCATGAATTTTCAAGTCGGGAAAAGATTGTTTTCTCTCTTCTCAAAGCAGCCCCCCACGTCAAGGACTGGTGGGAAACCTGCTACGAGCAAAAGGATGAAAGTACAGGCTCGCTGTTTTCAGCCACACCCACTTGGAATGACTTCCGAGATGCCATCAAGGAGCAGTACTTACCTGTTAAAAGCTATGAGGACAAATACATCAAATGGACCACACTGCGGCAGGGACGAGACCAAGATGTGCCAGAGTTCACAAACATTGTTCATACCCTTCGCACAAAATTGGGTATCAAAGATTCTGAGGTGCATCTAGTACTCAAATACCATGCCTGCCTACAGATACATCCAGGAAGAGATGGAGTTCCTGAAAATCTCCTCACTTGGCACGGCGTATTGATACACTATTAAAATCGAGCAAAAGTTCAAACAGAAGAAGTGAGACTTTGGATCTGAAAATCCGAAGCCAAAAGGACAAAGCCAAGGTGACGTGACCCAAGACAACCCGTCAAAGCCGCAAGAAAATAACAATACCACGAAGCCGAAGAAGGACATAGGAAAGTGGTGTGAGTTCCACAAGGGTCCCACTCATAACACAAGTGAGTGTCGGACCAAGCAGTGGCTAGTGGCCGAGTTGAAGGCTTCCGAATCAGATACATGTTCCGACCCTGAGCCAGAACTTGACAAGGGGAATGGCAAAGGGAAGCAGATCATTGATGCGGAGCCCAGCACCACTGTTGCCACTCCCAAGATCCAGAAGAATGAACCTAAAGACCCAGAGGAGGGGGAGCGCCTTTTCCACTCACAAATGTCTATGAAGGGTTCACCGCTACAATTCATTGTTGACAGTGGGAGCCAAAAGAACCTCGTTTCAACAGAGGTCGTGAAACGGTTGGGCCTACTGACTACACCACACCCGCAACCGTACAGTATCGGGTGACTTCACGAAGGACGAAATCTCAAAGTTCACCAGCAGTGTCGCCTTCCCTACAGCATCAAACCCTTCACAGACGAGGTATTGTGTGATGTTACACCTCTGGATGTTTGCAATGTACTGTTAGGCCAACCATACTTGTGGAGGCGACATGCTGTGTATGAGTCAAGGCCTCGCGTTGTCATTATTTCTTTGGATAATTCATTATGCAGGATACCGTAGGTAGCCCCACCTACCGCCACCTCTTTCATCACTGCCAAGAAACACAGCAAGCTCATCTCCCATACTAGGAAATTCATTTTCTGTCTGGTTTGCTCCCAAAGTAAGGGGAATATCGTTGCTACATCCATGACCCTTGCAAAGGGTTCCTCCACGCAGTAGTAGTAGCAAAGGGATACGGTCATGACAGAACACAGGAACAAATTCTCCTCACCCACAGGGGTACCACACAAGTTTTAGGTGGGCGACAAAGTTTGGTTGCATCTACAGAGAGAACACCTTCCCAGAACCCATTAGAAACTCAGACCACTCAGACATGGTCCTTACACCAATACTAAGGCTACGGGAAACAATGCTTGGAAGCACAAAATTCCTCCATTCCTTCGCTTTCACCGAGTATTCAATGTGGACCGTCGCCGACCATGCTTCCCACCATTTCTGGACACATCAGAGATTGCAGAATAGCTCACTAGAGACCCAGCTCAGCAGAAGCTTCCTCATCTTAGGGAGGAACTCAACGCAATGGGGACCATTGATTCCTAAGGGGAGAGGAATGATCCAGGTGGATATTGGTGGCCACCCGCTAATTCCACTTGGATCCCCTCTAGTGCTTCTTTCAATTTTCTCAGTTTCCTTAATTATAGCACAGTTTACTATTTTTAGTAGTTTTTCGGGTCCTAAACTTCTGGAGCTGTTTTGAGGCCCTAAACAACGTTTTTTTCGGAAATCTACTGCCAGTGATTCTTCTATATAAAAATTTCCTTTTCATCGTAGTCCTCAGAGAGATCTTTCCAACGGGCTATCATGCGCGTCAAACGGAGATAATACGACCAATTCACGACCCCGGGAAGTTGATGTACCAACTTACCCAAAAACAAGGCCCACAATTTGGTGTTTCATCTTCTATGGTTAGGTTTTGGAATGTGAAGGGTTTTCCATTATTTCTCAACAATAAATAGGCCTTCGAGCCTCATTGTAACATAGGTCAGAGGCATGTAGCCACACATCTCTTCTCAGAGGTAAGCTACCATTGCCCTAACTGGTTTATTTCCATTTCTGGTTGTAAGCATATTTCTGTATTTTCCATTAATGAAATGAAGTACTATTTCCACTGCATCTTTGTGTATATGGTTATCTCTGTCATTTGTTGTGTTCCTGTTTAAATCCGGATCAGTGGTATCATAGTGGTTTGCTTTTTCTCTGTTTTTCTTTGCATGTCCCCAACAAGGTCAGGATATAATGAGTTAGGGCTTGAACTGGTCGAACCTTTGCAAGACTAGCCTCGCAAATCTCGACGACCTCCCATGGCGGATGAGAAGAAAGACGAGGGGGCAGGAGATTCTATCAAAATCTTGCTCGAAGAAGCGCTCGAGTGGCAAAGGAACGCGATGATGGATAGCTTTGCACATATCCTTCAGCGACTACCCAGAGGCAACACATTCGCTTCCAACAGCTACTCTGGAAATGCCACGCCATTTAAGGTACAAGTTAACTTTGAAATCCCCATCTTTGAGGGTCAAATAGACACAAATTCCATAAATAAATGGTTAAATCTGCTAGATGGGTATTTTTCTATTCATGAATTTTCAAGTCGGGAAAAGATTGTTTTCGCTCTTCTCAAAGCAGCCCCCCACGTCAAGGACTGGTGGGAAACCTGCTGCGAGCAAAAGGATGAAAGTACATGCTCACTGTTTTCAGTCGCACCCACTTGGAATGACTTCCGGGATGCCATCAAGGAGCAGTACTACCCTGTTAAAAGCTATGAGGACAAATACATCAAATGGACCACACTGCGGTAGGGACGAGACCAAGATGTGCCGGAGTTCACAAACATTTTTCATACCCTTCGTACACAATTGGGTATCAAAGATTCTGAGGTGCATCTAGTACTCAAATACCCCGGCTGCCTACAGATACATCCAAGAAGAGATGAAGTTCCTGAACATCTCCTCACTCAGCACGACGTATTGATACACTGTCAAAATCGAGCAAAAGTTCAAACATAAGAAGCGATACTTTGGATCTGAAAATCCGAAGCCCAAAGGACAAAGCCAAGGCGAGGTGACCCAAGGAAACCCGTCAAAGCCACAAGAAAAGAACAATACCATGAAGCCGAAGAAGGACACAGGAAAGTGGTGTGAGTTCCAAAAGAGTCCCACTCATAACACAAGTGAGTGTCGGACCAAGCAGTGGCTAGTGGCCGAGTTGAAGGCTTCCGAATCAGATACATGTTCCGACCCTGAGCCAGAACTTGACAAGGGGAATGGCAAATGGAAGAAAATCATTGATGCAGAGCCTAGTGCCACTGTTTCCACTGCCAAGATCCAGAAGAATGAACCTGAAGACCCAGAGGAGGGGGAGTGCCTTTTCCACTCACAAATGTGGGTGAAGGGTTCACCACTACAATTCATTGTTGACAGCGGGAACCAAAAGAACCTCGTTTCAGCAGAGGTCGTGAAACGGTTGGGCCTACCGACTACACCACACCCGCAGTCGTACAGTATCGAGTGGCTTCACGAAGGATGAAATCTCAAAGTTCACCAGCATTTCCGCCTTCCCTATAGCATCAAGCCCTTCACAGACGAGGTATTTTGTGATGTTACACCTCTGGATGTTTGCAATGTACTATTAGGCCAACCATACTTATGGAGGCGACGTGCTGTGTATGAGTCAAGGCCTCGCGCTATCATTATTTTTTTGGATAATTCATTATATAGGATACCGGAGGTAGCCCCACCTACCGCCACCTCTTTCATCACTGCCAAGAAATGCAGCAAGCTTATCTCCCATACTAGGAAATTCATTTTCTGTCTGGTTCGCTCCCAAAGTAAGGGGAAGATCGTTGATACATCCGTGACCCTCGCAAAGGGTTCCTGCACGCAGCAACAGTATCAAAGGGATACGGTCATGATAGAACACAGGAACAACTTCTCCTCACCCACAGGGGTACCAAACAAGTTTTAGGTGGGCGACAAAGTTTGGTTGCATCTGCAGAGAGAACGCCTTCCCAGAACCCATCAGAAACTTAGACCACTCAGACATGGTCCTTACACCAATACCAAGGCTATGGGCAACAATGCTTGGAAGCACAGCATTCCTCTATTCCTTCGCTTTCACCGAGTGTTCAATGTGGACCGTCGCTGACCATGCTTCCCACCATTTCTGGACACATCAGAGATTGCAAAACAGCTCACTACAGATCCAGCTCAGCAAAAGCTTCCTCATCTTAGGGAGGAACTCAATGCAATGGGGACCATTGCTTCCTAAGGGGAGAGGAATGATCTAGGTGGATATTGGTGGCCACCTGCTAATTCCACTTGAATCCCCTCTAGTGCTTCTTTCAGTTTTCTCAGTTTCCTTAATTATAGCACAATTTACTATTTTTAGCAGTATTTCGGGTCCTAAACCTCCGGAGCTGTTTTGAGTCCCTAAACGACATTTTTTGGGAAATCTACTGCCAATGATTTTTCTGTCCAAAAATTTTCTTTTCTGTCGTAGTCCTCAGATAGATCTTTCCAACGGGCTATCATGCGCGTCAAACGGAGATAATACGACCAATTCGCGACCTTGGGAATTTGATCTACCAACTTACCCAAAAACGGGGCCCACAATTTGGCGTTTCATCTTCTACGGTTAGGTTTTGGAATGTGAAGGGTTTTCCATTGTTTCTCAACAACAAATAGGCCTTCGAGCCTCATTTTAACATAGTTCAGAGGCATGTAGCCACGCATCTCTTCTCAGAGATAAGCTACCATCGCCCTAACTGGTTTATTTCCATTTTTGGTTGTAAGCATATTTCAGTATTTTCCATTAATGAAATGAAGTATTATTTCCGCTGCATCTTTGTGTATATGGTTATCTCTGTAATTTGTTGCATTCCTTTTTAAATCTAGATCATTAAATGTCATCATTATTGAGAGTTTCCTGGCCTGAAGACATCCTGAAATGACTCCTTGAAAGACCAGTGCAACCTTGGTCAGGGGTAAATGTACTACAGAGCACTTAGGCCCATTCAATCTTTCTCTATAGATCACGTACGCCCCTTTGACCTACACTGGGCGAGATTGAACAAAATCTTCATAGGGTTCTAGGAATATTCCTACATTCTAGACCATTCTAGAAGATTCCCACCTCTTATCCTATCCTATGAGCTCGAAATTGGATAGGGAATGAATCAAATAACCTCTTACCCTCTCATTCCTTCCTCCATGGAAACTAATTCCCAACTTGGTGATGCAGGAGCATCTGATTCAGAGGAAAAATCTTCTGATTTATTCCATAAAAAAATCAAAAAAAGGTCTACAGACAAGGAGTGGGATCCTTAGCCTGCTGTTTCCCATGTTTTTAGTTAGATTTAGAAATAGAATATGCCATCTTTTTAGATAGAATAAGGCATGACAAAGAAAAGCTAAGATTTTTAGGTACTGTTGCTTTGTTTGGGTAATCGCTTTTGTAATAAAACAGCTAGAATAGGAATGGAAAAAAATCAGCTGCTAAGTAGGAAAGTTTCTTCTAGAGTTAGATTTTCTTTTATGCATGAAAAAAGACAGTGTGGATTGGTCCTGGAAAAAACGCGCGGACCTGTGTGTGAAGGATAACAATAAAATAGTTAGCTGTGTAATAAAAGTGGGGCGCGCTGTTCATAGTGATGATGTTTTTTAAATAAAAAATGGGCATGCTTTAATCTACCAACAGCCTGGTTTTGATGGTCGAATTTTGAATCGGATTGTATGCCTGTAGATTGTGTTAAGGGTGCAAATTTTGTAGTTTGTATATTTTTATAGGCCTGTGGATTTTAATTTGAAGGCTGCATCAAAACTTCATATCACCGATCCCTTGCATTATTCCACTGTCATTATAATTGAAATGGTATTGTGGTGTTAACATTTATTGCATCGAACTGTGGTTTCATCGAACTGTGGTTTTATTTCCGCGCGCGCTACCTCCATAAATTTAGAATGTTGTTCCTTTAGAATTAGTATAACGCCATTACAGGTCATGAACCTCAATGATCGAAGGAGTGTATAATTTGTGTGGATAGCGGGTTGGTTATTCAATCTCGCAGCAGATCTTTATGCTCAAGCTGCTAATATATACACTGAAGCACTTGTTTCTGATCCAGCGGATGCAGAACTACTCACTAACTTGGCGACTGTTGTATAAAAAGAGCTGAACTTTCTTTCACATCACTAAATCCTGACCAGACAAGCATTAATAATATTTGGACGTCAGTCAGAGAATTTTATGAATGGGCATTCAGTGCATACGCGAATGCTGCTAGTAGATCTGACATTAGAGTTGGTGATGATATTGCCGGATTGCTTCATAATTGGGGTGCAGGCTTTCTTTCATTAGCTGAGCATTCGGTAGACATTGTTGAATCTGCTGAAGCATTCATATAGCTGAGGAGAAGTTAAGGGGAAGATACAAAGGGCGGAATTGGTACAAATGTGTGACTGTTATTAGAAGCATTATATATATTGTAAAAGGAGGGAGTTCATGACTGAGGATCCCCAGCGAATAGAGAAGGAACAGGTCGAAGACATAGAGGATATAGAAATCAAATTTGGAAGATTGTCATTGCAACCAGACAACAGTCCATCAATTGTGGTATCAGAGCCAGCAATTGGCAGTGAAGTAAATCTCAGGAGCAGTAGAAGGATGGCTTTCAGGGTTGGAAGAGGACGAGGACGTGGACGTGGTGGAAGAGGACGGCATGCTGGAGATGTCGAATTGAGAGAAGATGTAGAGGAGCTGCGAGCTAGGTTGGATGCACTAACCTCCGCCAGGAATATAGATGATGGAGACGTGAGTGAACCTGAAGCTGAAGCTATTGAAGAGGAAGCAGTAGAGATTCCTCCTGAGATGAATCTTTTTCAGTCAGTGATGAAATCCACAGCCAGGCCATGGAACCAGTTAGTACCAGTATATCAAGGAGGACTAAATCCAGAAGATCTGATTGACTGGATTAACAGTATGGAGAAATTCTTCGATTATGAAGAAATGGAAGAGGAGAAGAAAGTCAAGTTTGCTGTCATGAAGTTAGTAGGCCATGCAGCGCTCTGGTGGGATGGTGTACAGGCGGAAAGGAGAAGACTGGGCAAGCAGCCAATCAAGAATTGGAGCAGGATGGCAGCAAAGCTTAAAGGTAAATTTCTACCCATTAACTATCAACAGACATTGTTTAGGCAAATGCAAAATCTCAGGCAGAGAGCTTTGACAGTAAAAGAGTATACAGAAGAGTTCTATAAGGTGAGTATAAGAGCTGGAGAAGCCCAAGACACAGCTGAGAGAGTGGCTAGATATATGAATGGCCTCAGAATGGACATTCAGGATGAAATAAGTTTACTGTCTCCCAAAACAGTAGAGGAAGCCTATCAGATAGCACTGAAGGCTGAAGAGAAACTTATAAGGAAGCAGTCTGCCCTGGGGAGAGGGACTTTCAGAGGGAAAGGAAGTCAAGGTGGTAGAGGAAGGTCTACAGCACCTAAAGATGGAGCTAGCAGTAGCTCAAACCCACATGCATCCAGAGGAGGTGATGCAAGAGGCAGAGGGAGTTTTTACAGAGGAAGAGGAGACAGAGGAAGAGGCAGAGAAATAAGATGTTACAGGTGTAACAAACCAGGACACAGAGCTTTTGAATGTCCAGAGAATGCAGAAGTAAGGAAGAGAAATGCAATTGTTGCTCCAGCTGAAGGAGAGGCACCAGTTACAGCAGTACCAGAAGAGGAGAACACACCAGAGAAAGGAGAATCTCTGGTACTTAACAAAGTTTTGATTAAATCAGCAAAGGAGGTGACTGAACCACCGCAAAGGAAAACTTTGTTCAGGACAGTATGCAAAGTTCAAGAGAAATGCTGCCAGATGATCATTTATAGTGGCAGCACTGACAACTTGGTTTCTACGGAAGTGGTGGAGAAATTGAAGCTGAAAACAAGGAGGCATCCAACACCGTATAAGGTGTCATGGTTACAAAAAGGACATCAGCTACTGGTAAGTGAACAGTGTGAATTAGAGTTTCAAGTGGGCAAGTATAAGGACAAAGTTGTTTGTGATGTGATGCCTATGGACGTGTGTCACATATTGCTGGGGAGGCCTTGGCAATATGACAGAGCAGCCATGCATGATGGAAAAAAGAACACCTACAAGTTTGAGAAAGATGGTGTAAATCATACATTACTGCCACTACCAGAAGAAGGCGGACCTGGACAGAAGGCAGATTCAAAAACTCTGCTACTTGGAGGAAAGGAGTATTTGAAGCAGATGAAACAAGGTGAGGTAAGCTATGCTGTAATTTGTAAGCCCAAGGTAATCATGACTTCTACCAAAGTTTCTGATTTACCTATTGAAATTCAAGAAATGTTGGAGAGTTATTATGATATTATTGTTGATGACTTGCCTAATGAGTTACCGCCTATCCGAAGAATTAGTCATCATATAGATTTAATTCCTGGAGCAAGTTTGCCTAACAAAGCAGCATATAGAATGACTCCTGCAGAAAATGAGGAAATTAAGAAACAGGTACAAGAATTGCTTGACAAGGGATTGATCAAGGAAAGCTTGAGTCCTTGTGCGGTGCCAACAGTGCTGAGCCCAAAGAAAGATGGAGGCTGGAGGATGTGTACGGATTCAAGATCCATTAATAAGATCACAATCAGGTATAGATTTCCGCTACCCAGAATTGAAGACTTAATGGATTGCTTGTCTGGTGCAGAATATTTTTCCAAATTAGATCTTAAAAGCGGGTATCATCAAATAAGGATAAGAGAAGGGGATGAGTGGAAAACCGCTTTTAAGACTAATGAGGGGTTATATGAATGGAGAGTGATGCCTTTTGGGTTGTCCAATGCACCAAGTACACTCATGAGACTTATGAATGAAGTTCTTAAAGAATTCATTGGTAAATTTGTAATAGTATATCTGGACGATATATTAGTCTATAGCAGGTCTAAGGAGGAACACTTGAGGCATTTGAATTATGTCCTGCAAAGGCTACAGCAGGAGAAATTATTGTTGAACTTGAAGAAATGTTCATTCCTGAAAGAAGAGTTGGTGTACTTGGGATTTGTGGTTTCAGCTGAAGGATTAAAGATGGATCCAGAAAAGATCAAAGCAATTGTGGAATGGCCTTCACCCAGAAGTGTTTTTGAGGTAAGGAGTTTTCATGGTCTTGCTAGTTTTTACAGAAAATTCATTAAGAATTTTAGTAAGATTAATGCACCTATTATTGAGACCATCAAGAAAGACAAACAGCCATTTAAGTGGACTGTTGAAGCAGAGAGAAATTTTCAGCTGTTAAAGAAGAGAGTAACTGAAAAGCCTGTTTTGGTTCTTCCTGATTTTAACAAAACCTTTCAAGTTAAGTGTGATGCCAGCGCAGAAGCAATTGGAGGAGTGTTGAGCCAAGAAGATAGACCGATAGCTTACTTCAGCGAAAAGCTAAATGATGCAAAAAGAAAATATTCTTCTTATGATAAGGAGTTTTATGCAGTTGTGCAGGCATTGAAGAAGTGGCGACATTATTTGATGTCAAAAGAATTTATTCTTTATTCAGATAACCATGCTTTGCAGTTTATCATGCAGCAGCCAAAGCTCAACCAGAAACATGCTAAATGGGTGGAATATCTTCAAAGCTTTCATTTTGTGTTGAAGCATATAACTGGACAGTCAAACAAAGTTGCAGATGCCTTAAGTAGAAGGAATGTTTTGTTGCAGGAAAGTCAAATCCAAGTGATGGGTTTTGATTTTCTCAAGGAGTTATATGAAAATGATTCAGATTTTAAAGAGGCATTTGAAGCTTGCAGGAATCCAGTTTTGGCAGATAGGAGTAAGTGGCTGGATTATTTTCTACAGGATGGTTTATTGTTCAGAAGAAATCAGCTGTGCATACCAGTCTGTTCCATGAGGGGAAATTTAATCAAAGAAAAGCATAGTGGAGGACTTGCAGGTCATTTTGGTGTAGAGAAGACTTTGGAGCAGCTCAACAGGTTTTATTTCTGGCCAAGAATGAAATCTGAGGTGGAGAAGTATGTAAGGAATTGTAAAGTTTGCCAGTATGCAAAAGGAAGAAGCCAGAATACCGGATTATATATTCCATTGCCCATTCCAGATAGGCCTTGGGATATGATAAGCATGGATTTTGTGTTGGGATTGCCCAAAACTCAAAGAGGGTATGATTCGATCTTTGTTGTAGTAGATAGATTTTCAAAAATGGCATACTTTATTCCCTGTTATAAAACTAGTGTTGCTTCTCACATTGCTAACTTGTTTTTTAAAGAAATTGTAAGATTGCATGGGTTGCCCAAAAGCATTGTTTCAGACAGGGATTCAAAGTTCGTGGGACATTTCTGGCGAACATTATGGAAGAAGCTGGGGACTAAGCTAAATTTCAGCTCAGCCTACCATCCTCAGACGGATGGACAGACTGAAGTTGTGAACAGAAGCTTAGGCAATCTTTTGAGGAGTCTTACTGCAGAGCATCCAAAGCAATGGGATCAGGTATTGCCGCAAGTTGAGTATGCATATAATGATTCGCCAAACAGGAGTACAGGACAGAGCCCATTCCATATTGTTTATGGAATGCATCCTAGAGGAATATCTGAACTAAGAAATTTGGGGAAAGAAGAAATGAGGAGTGCAGAAGGTGAAGACTTTGCTTCCAGGATGCAATCAATTCATGAACAGGTGAAACAATAGCTGCAAGATAGCAACATCAAGTACAAAGCCAGAGCGGACATGAAGAGAAGAGAAGTGAATTTTGAAGTTGGAGACTTGGTGTTAGCACATCTCAGGAAAGAGAGATTTCCAAAAGGTGAATACAATAAGTTGAAATCTAAGAAAATTGGACCATGCAAGATACTGAGGAAGTTCTCTGTAAATGCTTATGAGATTGAACTGCCACCTGGTGTGGGAATATCACCAATTTTTAATGTTGCAGACTTGTATAAATATCAGGATACAACTACAGATGATGAGGATGCAATACAAGATCAAGAGACTACAGAGGTTAATTGGGTAAAACAGCTGCCCACAGCAAGGAATTTACAGCCAGAAAAAATCCTAGACAAGCAGGTACACAAGAAGAAAAGGAGACGAGAATACTTCCAGTATCTCGTCAAGTGGAAAGGACAGCCAATCACCGAAGCTACTTGGGTCACAGAAGATGTTCTACAGAAACTGGGCAAGTCTGTAGATCAGCTCATGGACAGGAGCCCATGAAGATTTTTGTCCTTAGGAGTCTGATGCAGGAGCATCTGATTCAGAGAAAAAATCTTCTGATTTATTCCATAAAAAAATAAAAAAAAAGTCTACAGGCAAGGAGTGGGATCCTTAGCCTGCTATTTCCCATGTTTTAGTTAGATTTAGAAATAGAATATGCCATCTTTTTAGATAGAATAAGGCATGACAAAGAAAAGCTAAGATTTTTAGGTACTGTTGCTTTGTTTGGGTAATCGCTCTTGTAATAAAGCAGCTAGAATAGGAATGGGAAAAATCACCTGCTAAATAGGAAAGTTTCTTCTAGAGTTAGATTTTCTTTATGCATGGAAAAAGACAGTGTGGATTGGTACTGGGAAAGCGTGCGGACCTGTGTGTGAAGGAAGAATAAAATAGTTAGCTGTGTAATAGAAGGGGCGTGCTGTTCATGGTGGATGATTTGAATAAAAAAATCAATAATTATGTTTCATAAACTGTCGGTGCCAATTGGATATGAATGTTGTAAATTGTATTAAATGGTGCAAATACTGTAGTTTGTATGTTGATACAGGCCTGTGGATTTTCATTTGAAAGCTGTGGAAAAAAGCCATATCGCATGACTGATTTTTTTGTATGATTCTGTGGTTACCGAGCGCCATCATTTTAATTGAAACAGTATTGTTTGATTAATTGTTTTGCATCGGACTGTGGCTTCGTCCGCTTGTGCGTTGCCTCCATAAATGAATGCGTGGCATAATAAAGGCGAACAGCAGTTGTATAAGGGTGATTGAATAGTATTAAAACCTGTGCGTTGTCCTCCCATTGATTAATCCAATGGTTGATTTGTAATATGATATGGTTTTTGTTGTGATTGCCGCGCGCTGCCCATAGTTCTACACGCTGTACACCAAGTCAATACAACACCGATTTGGACGCGGGCCAATTAAATTAAATGTGTATTAACCCAATTCACAATTGCTGTATAAGTTACAAGAAGGTGTTTAAAAGGCTGTGCACGCCATCCTTATACCAATGCTGGTGATTCAATTCCATTTATATAATGCTGGTGATTGATTTTATGATTGTGTAGAGCTGCGTTGCATTCAAGATCCTTTAAATATTATATATATTGAAGAGTAGAGATTTCATGACCGAGGATCTCCAGAAATTGCAAAAGGACCAGATTGAAGACATAGAAGGTATAACTACCAGATTGGGAAACTTGTCTTTGGAACCAGACGGCAGTCCATCATGGCCTGATCTACAGTGAGTTGGGGCATAATTTTGGTTACAATAGGATATTAGGGTCTAATAGCATCCTACTGGTTGTAGCCCGTGAATTGGGGGGTTGATGCCTCCCTCAGGTTTAGCTGAAATCTCGATGTAATTAATTTATTTTAACAGGGAGAAGACAATTACTAAAGAAGCATTCGATAGTTTTTGACTCAAAGGGGGTTTTCCACCTAAAAATATTTGTGTCATTTGCCTTATGTTTCTGCATTGTTGTATGATGTTGTCTAATGTTTATTATTGTTTATGATCACCTGAAGAAGAACAATAATAATAAATGTAGATTAAATAATCCTGTGAAAAAAATTAAAAGGTGCTAATTGCTAGGAAATATTGATTCACCCCCCTCTCAGTATTTCCAACAATTGGTTTTAGAGTTGGTTCCTTTAGTAATATCTTAACCGTTGTAAGGTAGTTTTCATAGCATAGAGATGGGAAAGTCAAATAAGCAAGTTGCAAGGCTCTTGAAGGAAGGTACAAGTACAACAAAATCTAAAGAAAGTGAGTATTGTGTACCGATCCCTGATTTTGATGTAGATAATTACTGGATATGGGGATCTAGGATGGAAGTACATTTGCAGGCACATGGAGTATGGGAATCAATAATTTTTGGAGACTTATATACCAATGAAGATTAAAAGTACAATTAAAAGGCCATGAATGTAATTTTGACTATTTTGCCAAATTCTGTGAAAACAAAAGTTGGTCAATGTTCAACAGCTAAATCTCTTTGGGAAAAGATTCATAATCTCTATTCAACAAAGTAATCAGGTGAAGATGTTACTGAAAATTCAGATCCTTCTGGTTATGATGAAGAAATTGGAGAAATGAGTAAGACAAATTTTCAAAATCAAGTGATCAAGGTGATAAAGGAACTCAAAAGTCAAAAGGAAAAGACAAGACTTTTGGAAGCAAAATTGAAGACAACAAAAGAACTCATTAAGGAAAATGAAGAGTCCAAGAATATTATTAGATGTCTTAGAACTCAATTGGAAGAAGTAAATAATACAGAGAAACAAGAACTTGACATAGCCTTAGCAGAAATAAGCAGGCTCAAGATTGAAAATGAGAAGCGGAAGGAACAGATACAAGTTCTCAACAGAGAAGTAGAGAAGACCACTCTTCTCAAGCTACAGGTTGAGGAGGAGAAAAGAGAAGGGAGATCTTGAAAAGATGGTTTCAAGAAGATCTTGCTCAAAAGCAAGAAGAACTTGATGCAACCCATGATGATATCAACAAACTTAAGGGATCACAAAAGGAACACTTGCAAGATAAGATAGATGAAGAAAAAATGAAGGCAATTAAAGTTGGTAAAGCTCTAGTTGATGAAGATACAAGCTCCACATCTTCGCAGGATGATTCTAAGAAGGAAATTGATTGAAGTGAAAAGCCAAATAAGAATGTTGCAACTCTAAAGAACAAGACCAACACAGTCAAGAGCAAGGGACGACAACAAACTACAACACTGCCTCCAAAGAAGAATGATAAATCTTCTAGGTATGTTCGTTTATTTAATGATTATTTCTTTTTATGTGCTAACTATGGACATATGGCCAAGGATTGTAAAGTTGTTGATAGGTAAAATTACCATGGACCATTTCATATGAATGGATTATGTAGGTTCACATGTTCATTTGATGGTTACTGCCTTTTATGTGATAACTATGGACATATGGCTAGGGATTGTGAAGTTTTTGACAGGTCCAATAATTATGTGCAAAACCCTAGAAGCAAGTTTGTAGGATCACGATATAGGTTCTACGATGATTTTTTTTAGAAGAGAATACATGCTAAATGGGCCAAACATTGAATGTTTCAAATTCCATAACTATGGCTATAGCGCTCATGATTGCAGATGTAAGATGGAATCACCTATGGACAATATTGAATGCTTCAAGTGTCATAACTATGGACACATAACTTGTCACTATACATACAAGATGGAATCAACCTTGAATGAAAGGTTTGATTATGAGAATAAGAAGGTTTGAAAAAGAAAATAGTTACAAGATGAACAAGTACAAGATGAGCAAGAAAAGAAGGAAGGCAAGAAGGTCTCAGTAGTTACGCTTTTAGGATTTGTAATAGGTTGTAAGGAATCAACAATTGCTTCAATTAATGACTCGAGTCATGATGGTCCATTAGATGAATCACTATTTTGAACGATTCAACTCATTTACTCCTTGAAATTTTAAGAGGAGTCATTTACGCAACAGAGTATGGCACAAGTCTACGATTGACAGACAAATAGTTTGAACAAGATGGCACTTTCATTACAGGTTCAAGGGAAGCAAAATAGTTGAAGGATTACAAGTTCACAAAGGAACGTTTCTCTTCAAGGGAAGGACATAAAGGAAACATGTCCACATGGATTGTCACTAATAGACTATTACAAGCAAACTTCTCGTCAAGGGGAGCACAATTAGATCGCAGGTCCACACGAAGCACACAAATTCTTAGAGGGAGTAACCCTTTGCCATTGATGTCAAAAGGGGAGAGAAAAACCTAAGAAGGAGATTGAAATATCGAGAAGGAGGTGAAGCATGAAGTCAAGGGTAGTTCTACTAGCAAGGGGAGTACATGTGTTGCCATCAATGACAAAGGGGGATATTGTTGGAAGGTGTTGTCATTGATGTCAACCCATGGAGTTGACTGGGTTTGACTTTGACCAAAAACACTAGTAATTGATGTCAAATGGTTAATGAACACTTCTTAGTAATTGCTGGATTACATAAAGATGTTAGTTATATTGTTGGATGGTTAAAATCCCAAGTCCTAGTGTTTGGGTTCCTTGGACTAAGGATGTACCCTTACTTTGTCAAGGGTTTTTGAAGGGTAAAAACATTGTGTTTCGCTTAAATATCCACATCATTGGATTCTCCTCATCGATATATTTCCAATGATATGTGGTACACCATGTGGTTCCACTTGATTACAGAGATAATTGAGTTTCAAGGTAAAAACCCCAGTTTCTGGGCTAAAACCCCAAGGGGTGGTGACTTGGCATATTTTACTGGTTATGAGCATAAAAATCAATTCTAAGGGTTCAACATCATCTCTCATGGAAAAATGATTTTAAGGATGGATATCAAACCCTTTTGTGCTCACAAGAAGGGTCCTTCATTAATTAATAACCCTTATCTCTCCTCCATAAAGCTAACAACTTCTTTACTTTAGACATAATTTAATTAATAAATTATGAATATTTCATAGTCAACTCTTAAAGTAAAATCCTATTATCAACCAAGGATCACTTAGAAAACCCTTCTCTAATTTATAAAAACATTCCTATAATAATCTACCTAAGCCTAAGCTTAAGTCTAGTGTTGCGGTCCTCCTAACTTTTTAAAAAGATATACTTGAATATTTTAATGCACTATGGCTTAAATTTCATGAAGCTCCTCCAATGTTTAACACTTAGAATCCATATATAAGCCTAACAAAAAACTATAAAAAGGGACATATTCTAATATCCAAACATAACATTCTCAATACACAAACATATCATCTGAAATTTTCGGTCATCTTGATCTGATCTCTAAAGTGTGTGGAGTATCATTCTCTATAGTGTGTAGACAATCTGAGGGAAGATTCAGATTCTTGAGGCAAGGGGTAGTAAAGCTAGGGCAGTGAAATCTTTCAAGTAATGATTATTGGCTCTTGTGTTTTTTGTTTGGGACTATGCATTGACAAGACCCTGGCACTTAGAAAATTGTTGTATTTTGCATTATCCTTGTTGGTTAATAGTGTATACAACAGAAATCTTGTAATACATTTCCATCACTGTGATGCGTTGTCATCACTTGTATTTGGAATAGTGATATGACTTTAAAATAGTAAAATGATATTGACTATCCTAATAAAAAAATGATATTTTGATGACTAAACTTTTGTTGACTTCCCTATTGTAACTGTAAGAACTTGTGCTCTGAATTTTATTGTGTCATCAAGTCAGTGTAAGCTTGTTGTGTTCTACAGGTCTGAGTTTTTTATTTTATTTTTTTACATATGGTCTTTAGTTTATGTAGTTTTTAATCTTGCATTTGGGTAGTTTCTCTTGTCTACTATTGATCAATGTTAAGGCATGATTTTGTATAGTCTTGTGGTTGCTTGATATAAGGTGTAGGTCTCTCAAGGATTATATACATGAATTAAGACATCCTCAAGATCATATAGACTTGAATCATTTCTATATAATCGTATTTGAAGATAGTCGTGATATCATTTTTAACTTTAGTTTTGGCATTTAGTAAAAAATTAATAGGTATATAATTCTCTTGTGAATATATGACATCAAACTTCATTTGAAGACAATGGCAATAAGCTCATATTAAATTGAAAAATTTTAAGCATCACGCACTAAGCCAATGATTGATTCAGCATCTTATTGAAAAAACTCTCATTGCAATTTTGAACCAAAAGACAGTGACATACTTTATGTGATCACCTTACAAAGAAGTAAATATATATATATATATATATATTTATGCATATACACATGGTCTTGTAAGTGACACTTAGTAACAAAAATAACTTATCACTTATTTTATGTGACCTTGTAGTGATAGACTTAACCATGACTTGACATATGATATTACATTGCCAGTGATCTATGCATCAAATTTGTGAACAACGATCCACATACACAGTGAATCAATCTACCCTATAGTGACATGACCTCAACATTTGACTATAATTAACTAGATATCATATTTGACTAAGAATGATGCATTAATATATTTACTGTGACACGTGTTCATCAATAACATTTATTCTATCTTGACTTCACTGAACTGAACTTCAAAGTTAGTAAACAATTTTCACTTACCTTATTAAGATATTAAACTTGTTGCATGGAAAAACCGAAGCAATCCAAATACCGTGACCTTGGTTACCTTAACCCTATAGTTTGACATAATCCTCATAATTGACACTTGACATACATTAATTATTGCTGAAGTGAAAGGTTTTAGTTTGGTCGTAGGGTTTAGAGTTTTATCCTAAGGTGTTATGTCCTGGGGTTTCATTGAAGAAAAGGGTTGCATGTGCTTAGAGCAACACTTGGGTAAATTTAGACATAAAATAGATTGGAGACATCTAGAATTTAGTATAAGAAGCATATTATTTTGACATTGACTTGTAAACTTGTAAATTGACAAGACGCTCGACAATGGTAAATAGCTTGTCTATAACAACGTATTGACATGGTACAAGGAAAAAGTTTTTAGACATATGTTGGTAGTTATCTGTGGACAAAGATTGAGAGCATTTGTAGCAAGTCATAGTGATGGCCTAAGGCACCTTTGTTTGTGCCATCATTTGATAGTGAGAGATGGTTGCAACATCGTGTCGAACTTGATATAGGGAAAAATATATATGAAGTCTTGACGCTTATTCATTCATGAGTAGCTTAGTGCAGTGACATATAGTGGCAACAAGCAGATGTGAAGTGACAATGGTTTTGTATTGATGACTATTCATTCATAAGCAGTGACATGCAGTGATAGCCAACAGTCTTGCAGTGATCTATGTGTGCAGTGAAATTGATGTGGAGTTGAGCAATGATAATGATGTGTAGTTGAGAAGTGACTTTAATGTGCAGCATTGTGCAGTCATCAATTTGATTCTGCAGTGATCAATGGCTACTAGGATTTGATAGATATACTACATCTTCCTTACATCCATTCTACATTGATTCAGATTACAGAGGATCTAGTGTTAAAATTGTGAAACGTGATCTACTGACTCTTTGGGTGATTGCAATCACCTTTAGGTTATGGATTGAGAACACTTTAGGGTCGCAGGGTTGTGCTAGGCAAGTTGTGGCTTACACATAGCATTGTGGCATCCATTCAGCTGTGGCTGATAAACTAACAAGGCAGTGAAACATCCTTTCTCACAGTAGCCAGTAAATAGAGTTTTGGGGCAATCATGAGGTTGTGGTCTGATCTACAGGGTGTTGGGGCATCCTTTTGCTTGTAACATGATATTAGGGTCTAGTAGCATCCTACAGGATGTAGCCTATGAATTAGGGGGTTGATGCCTACCTCAGTTGTAGCTGAAATCTTGATGTAATCAATTTCTTTTAACAGGGAGAAGACAATTACTAAAGAAGCATTCAGTTGTTTTTGACCCAGAGGGGGTTTTCCACCTAAAAATATTTGTGTCCTTTGTTTTATCTTTCTACATTATTGTATGATGTTGTCTAATGGTTATTATTGTTTATGATCACCTGAATAAGAAAAGTAATAATAACTACAGATTAACTAATGCTCTAAAAAATATTAAATAGTGATAATTGCTAAGAAATATTGATTCACCCCCCTCTCAGTATTTCCAACACCAACATATTTGTGACCCATTTTTCTACTCTTCTAAAGATAATCTTTGTTCCAAGAAGTGTTTAAGACTATCATGATCATTTTTTACCTTGAAGTGTCTTCTCATTAGATAAGGTTTCCATTTCTTTAGTGCATCTAGTATTTCCAACATTTCCTTCTCATAAATATGTTTGTGTAAATACTTTCCCTTGATTGGATGACTTTCAGAAGAAATGGGTCTTCCTTCTTGGATTAAATCAAACACCAATTCCATTTCCTAAGGCATCACATTCCACAACAAATGTTTTTGTGAAGTTTGCCATAACTAATACTAGTGCTTGGAACATTTCCACTTTAATATGTTCAAAGGCCTTAGTTGCTTCTCGAGTCCAAGAAAATGCATTTTTCTTAAAAAATGTTGTTAGAGGTGTTGTTATTCTCCCACAAATATTAACAAATTTGTGATAATAACTTGTCAACCCAAAAATCCTCGAATATGCTTTAAGGTTATGGGACTTTCCCTTCCTTAATTGCTTTAATTTTCTTAGGGTCTACCTTAACACTGTCATTAGATACAATATGACCCATATATTCCACTTCCTATACTCAAAAGAAACATTTGGAGGCTTCTGTGTAGAAATTCCTTGTAGATTCAAGTTGATTATGTAATTTACTAAAAGAAAAGATTTGAATCTACTCTACTCATTAGTAGAAATAAATCAATCAATCGTGAAATCACAACATAAGCATGAGACAAGATTCAACACACATACTTAGAGATATATCTAGGTGAAAGAAACTGCTCAAAACCCCTTATTAGCAGTATTTCATTCATCAAAGAATCTGGATGAATACAATATGCTCTGCTCAACCTCGAGCTCAACTTGCACAAGTGTTTCCTATCATCTACTTGATTGACTGACCTTAGCCAATACTTAGCCAATTTTCCTAGCATCCAAGTTCCTGATTCCTTGCACTGTTCCCTTGGGGATTAGGCCCCTATTTAATAGGAATTTCCCTGCATTGGATTGTGCAATTCATTTAGGTAAATTCTCTCACTACATGCACCATCTGTATAATTTGGAATATTCTACAACTGATAATAGACTACCCTTGAAATCCAATATCAGTTGGGTAACTCGAATTTTGATCATTCATGAGTTAATTTAGGTTGATTTATGAGTTAACCAGTTGAACACTGAAGCTACACCACACTACTAGACCTCCTACTAGTTCCTATAACCATTTGAACTAGTTTAACTGAATTAAATTATTACAACACAAATTAAACTCAACCTAGGCTCATAAAATTTAGGAACCACTCTACATGACTCAAGTGAGGCCCTCAACTTGAATTAATTGAGCCAACTAAGTGAAACTAACTTAGTTAACTCGTACAAGTTGTCTTGTGATGTGAAATTACAATTTTCTCCTAATTTAATTCAAGGAAAAAACTAAACTAGGAATTTATTGTTTCATTTGTAACACTCCCTCTCAACAATAAACAAATTCATGTATACCCTGATCCATCACCTATGGAATGTACTGCATGCAACACTTCTCACTGTTTTTTTTCCACTACAACATTTGCAACTGAAAATAATCCAAAAAAACAAACTAGATCAACTTTGTCTGCAACTTTCTACTGGGACAATTCTGTTTCCACTGACTCTGCTACTGAGCCTCCTTCTCTGCTTTCAACACTCCTTTGAACTCCTCAATATCTGACTAACACTACTCTCCCTGCTACTGCATATTGTGGGCCCCAATAGAAATGTAATGATCCATGAGACAAAAACACCGCAATGGGCCCTACCGAAATTTCTGCACTCCTGGACTAAGGATCTACATCGCTCCACCTCACTCCTGGAGGTATAGATGCATGTGCTCCCTATGCCCACTTGGCTTGAACTCTCCTCCTACTAGAGGTCCGCAATTGATCCTCTTGGTTATCATCCTCTTGGTCAGACCAACTACCAACTGGTTAAGGCTTTCCCTTGAGACCTAAATCCTTCTCCCTCTCCACCATGAAATCTCTAATCCCTGCCTTGGTCCTTAAGGTTGTGCATGAATCTTACTCTAATCTGTAGAGGCCCTTGATCATGACACCAAATTTCTTGATTTGAAATGAAGTTATATTCTTGAGGTATTTGTTCCCATCTCTGAAGACTACCTCATACCCTTTGTCTTCAATCCTCAATTTCTTCACCAATTCAAGTTTCTTGGCTTCATACATATTTCCATATAGATAATTGAGAGTCTTACACATAGAAAATGGAGTCTCTTTTCCATGTCATTTAAACACTATGTCATCTATCACATCCTCCAAGATGATCCTCCTTGCTCTAACTTCCCTCAAGGTCATACTCGAGTCTTAGTCCATAGAAGGCCATCCTGCTAGCTCTGAAGATTTGATCCTGCAAGTTCAATCCTTTTGCACTAAAGTTCAAAATATCTTATCTATTGTGACTCCTACTTGGATAGCATATACAAATTCCTTGTAGATTCAAATTTCTAATGTAATTTACTAAAACAAAATACTTGAATCTAATCTACTCATCAATAGAAAGAAATTAATCCACTGAGAAATCACAACATAAAAATTATACAAGATTAAAAACACATACTCGAATACATATCTAGAGGAAAGAAACTGCTCAAAACCCCTTACTATTTGTATTGCATTAAGAAAATAATATGGATGAATGCAATATGTTATGCTCAACCTCGAGCTCAACCCGCACAAGTATTTCCTATTCTCTTGTTGACTAACTGAACTTTACCGATACCTAGCCAACTTTTCTAGCCTCCAAGTTCCTAATTCCTTGCATTATTCCCTTGGGCAATTAGGCCCCTATTTAATAATAATTTTTCTCCATTGGATTACACAATTCCTTTAGGTCAATTATCTGACTACATGCACCATCTGTATAATTTGGAATATTCTACAAAGGATAGTACATTGTCCTTGAACTCCAATCTCAACTGGGTAACTCATATTTTATGCAGGCATGAGTTAATTTAGAACGATTTATGAGTTAATTGGTTGAACACTGAAGATGCACCCCACTTAGACCTCCTACTAGCTCCTCCAACAGTTAGAACTATTTTAACTGAATTTAACTTATTTTAATTGAATAAAATTATTACAACTCAAATCAAACTCAACCTAGCCTCCTAAAATTTACGAACCAATCTTCATCACTCAAGTGACACCCTCAACTAGAATTAACTGAGCCAACTAAGTGAAACTAACTTATTTAACTTGTACACGTTGTCTTGTGATGTGGAATTACAGTTTTATCCTAATTTAATTCAAGGACGAAATCAAATTAGGAATTTCTTGCTACATTTTCAACATTTTTCTAATAATTGTTTCTCCTCCAATAGTTTGAGCACCTTGTCAAGATATTGAACATGATCCTTCCAAGACTTGTTGTATATTAGTATATAATCAAAAAATACTAACACAATTTTTCTAAGGAAGGGTTTGAAAATGGAATTCATCAAACCTTGAAATGTGGAAGGTGCATTAGTAAGGCCAAAAGGCATGACCAAAAA